>JALBCR010003929.1:0-309997 GCA_030710515.1 Abscondita cerata | reverse complement strand
TTCACTAATATTTGCCAAAAATAAATATAAAATCGGTAAATACAAAATTAACATTGTCAATGTAAGTTCATTATTTTGTTACTAATAAGTTCTTAAATAACTGATTTATAATTTATATCATATAAGGCGTTTCCACCGACACCTCTAAGTTATTTAATTTCTATTGTGCCTGCATACGAAAATTGTCAATTATAATTAAATTATAAACAACTTATTTGAAACAAAAATGTGTAAAATGAATATTTTCTGAATATTTTAAAACACGAAAATCTGTGTAGGTTAACAACCCTTTGGCGACATAGATTATGCCCAATATCTAGTCAGATCTTTGAATTCATAAATGAATCCAGCCGTCTGATATAAACTTTTTTTTTTGCCTCATTATAACGTACTAACTCTAATCATTTGAAAAGTGAAAAAAGGTGTTAAATTTTTCGGTTTGAAATCGTCGCATAACTCCTCATCTTATTTCATAAGATGTAAAGTAAAAATAAATACAATAAACTTTAATTCAGTCCAAATTATTAAAATATTTAATATACCAGTATCTAAAGGATTTTGGTATAGAATTAATTAAATCGGTTATTATCACATTACCAAATTATTACTTATCTTAGAAACGGCTGCAGTTTGGATTTGGATTAACCATTTTGGTCGTTTTGTTCTAAAATCTCTGCAACAAGTGTTCTGCTGCTTCCATATAATGTTAAGAATTATAACTTTACAAATTTGATCTGTAATTAATAAAACTTCGCCTTTTGGTTCACTTCACCCTTGACGCCAGTTTTACCGTAGATGGTACCCCACCTACTGTGTTAAACTCCTAATGGTACAAATTGGCGGATTTCTTGTCGTTTACCTTAATCTGACAACGTTACTCAATCTTTATTGAAAAGAATGTAGAACGTAAACAAATTAATCAGATTGAAAGCATTTATCATGAAAGAAGAATGTGATTGATCTCAAACTTTTGATTAAAATTTTTTTAATTATTACAAAAAATATAAATTCATTAAAATAAAACACAAATATCTACTTTACTTTGAGAAAACTGTCAATTTTCTTGATAAAATGAAACGTAATTACTATTACGTTTGTAAAATTAGTGTTATTGATTACTGTGTATAATTCGTTGACAAATGCATAATAGGTTATACTACAAATAACACACCTAATTTCTGATTCGTTGATGTTACATAATTATATTTGAATTGAAGACGAACTTAATAAAGTATACATCGTAGTAAATTGAACGTATAATAGTGAAAGAGCAATAAAACATATTGAATTTAGAAGGATGTCAAGATTAAAAAGTCAGTGAAAGACTATATAACATAAAATAAATTTTATTATTATTTACTAAATGTTGTTAGCTATAGACAAACAAAAACAATTAGAATGTAATGAAAATTTAACGAATAATGTAAAAAAAACGTAAATAATTTAATAATTGAAAGTAATTATAAGCATCTGTAAAGCAAAAATATATTTTATTTATTATTTGATTTTCAAAACACCCCAAACATCGTTTACAATTAAATTTGGGGTTGTACCAAGCGATTTTAAATTTATTGATTGAAAAACGAAATTAAATCTGTAATATGAAAACCACAATACAGAAACCGTTACAAAATCTCGTCGTGGGTGTTGAGAAAATTAAATGTTCAAAATGAACTTTATTTGTATACGAATTAATTTTGTAGGGAATTGAATTAGAAACCTTTTGATCGAAGAACGTGCCTTATTTTAATTTCTTAAAACGGGACACTTTTGTTAAAAAATGAAAATGCAGATCACTTATCAAACATTGGATTAAAAACTAAAACATAGTTTAACATTTTGCACATGCTATTTCTATATTCACAATAATTCCAATTTAACGGAATAACATGAGTTTTTACGGTAGATTTTAAGTTGTACCGGGTGGTCAACTAATAATGGACGCCGGCTATATCTCCGAAATAATAAATCTGACAATAGTGAAAAAAATATTTAATAAGTAAATCGACTACGTGAAATCGCGGAAATTATTTTCAAGTTTGTAAAATGGCTGCTAGGGGACGAAACTGTTATGGCCGATCATAAAATAGCTCTTTCTTCCAAAAATATGCAAATATAAAATATATTTTAAATATTGCCGTAGTAAAGACTGCAAAATTCCTAGTTTTTTTGTTGAGGTATTTTACTTTGTATTAAAAATATAGTGGTGGGGAACGTCAAACATGTTTTTATTTAATTGCAAATAACTCCGGTACAAGTTAACAAAATTGAACAAACTAGGTTTAAAAGAGCTCTTGCTTAATAATATGGAGTATAAAGATTGTCCGAATAAATTTTGACGTGATAGCTAGAGGGCACTGTTTAACATTACAACAATTATTGCGCATTATTATGAGATTTTTAAATAGCACCCTATGTATTTTTTTACACAGTTAAATAGAGGACAAAATTCTAAACAGTCGGCGCAAACCGCAACTTCCTATCTTTTCAAACCGAAGATATCAATAAAACAAATGTTTGACCGCTGACTATGCAACATCTATTACATATTTTACGTAGAAAATGAATTTAAATTAATTGAAACCATTTAATTAATGCCGCCCTAAATGTTCAAACAGTCGTTTATTGTTTTCGATGCACTAAGCATCTAAAACCGACAATGTATGCAAAAGAAGAGAATAAAATGGTAAATAATAATCAGTTCTTAGCGAAGGCACCCGTCATAAAATTAGTAGGCTGTGAACAAAATTGGAAGCAATACGTCAAAATATTGGAACAATTGAATTTCATGTCAATAACATTTAGTTGCTATTTTTCAAAGCTTGTTCTCGATTTTGTTATTGCGTGTGATTGTTTGAGTTTTTCGTGTAGTTTGAGTTTACTTGTTGTTGTTTGTGTTACGTTACTGTTAGTTTGTTAGTTTTTCTTGTCGTTTTTGTGTTACGTTAGTGTTGTTAGTATTAGTATTAGATAGTCTTAGTGCTGTGCTGTTAAGTGTTACAAAATGCTTTATACCAACGAAGAGTTATTTGACATGATAGGTGTCTATTTTGAATGCATGAGAAATGCTACAGTTGTTGAAAGGGTATATGCGCAGCAATATCCCGATAGACGGCACCCGAGTAAAAGGAGTTTTTCTGAGAGTTATCCATCGTTTACAAACAACTGGAAGCGTCCATGTTCCGTGTATACCGTAGACAACACAGGAGACAAGTACCGAAGAGAACATTATTAATGTTTTAGCTTATGTGCAGTTTAATCCACACTTAAGTACTAGAAGTATTGCACAGGATCTTGGAGTAACTCGATCTACCGTTCAAAACATTCTCAAAGAGCACAGGTAAGCGAATCTTCAATGTTGAAACTCTACTGTAAACTTACAAAGGTTTACTTAATACTTATCCTACTGTTGAATCAGTAGTGATCATCTTACATCTTTCAGGTTACATCCATATGCATTAGTCCTGCATCAGGCATTGACTGCTGCAGATTTTGATCGAAGACTAGACCATTGCCACTGGCTCTTGGGTATGATGGCAGACGATCCCCAAATTCTATCACGTATATTGTGGACAGATGAGGCCACCTTCATAGTAATGGCAGTGTAAATGTCCATAATATGCACTATTGGTCAAGAACGAATCCGCACTGGATGCAAGAAGTTCAGCACCAAGGTCCGTTGGTCTGTAAATTGTTGGGCAGGGATTCTAGAAGGGCAAATTATCGGTCCATTCTTTTCAATAACCAACTAAATGGCGCAATTACCTACAGTTTTAACAGAGCAATTGCCGATTCTGTTAGAGGAAGTAATTTTAGAAATTTGAAGACGAATGCTGTTTCAGCCCACTTCGCAGTGAATGTTTGTCAATTTTTAGATGCCAACTACCCTGGTAGATAGATAGGACGGGGCAGCATTTTTCCATGGCCGGCTAGATCACCGGATTTAAACATGCCTGGATTTTTATTTATGGGTCGAGTAAAAGATATAGTTTTGCAACCGGACCGCACTAACGTGATAACATGATTGATCGAATAAAGGACTGTATGCAAACTATTTCAGTAGTGGGAGGGATGGGAATGAACTGAAACTTGTGCATTCAGAGATCGTATGGGGGTCGGTTGGGACCGCAAGTCATATTTAATTCAAGCGAAGTAAATATCAGCTGAAAGAGTTTCTATTTGTTATTCTGCCTAGAAGGATTGGGATCTACAACTATTTCATAGTAGGTGAACTAGTGAGTGCAGTGCTACGCGGGAAAGGATGCTTAAGCATCGAAAACGTTGGATGGCAGTTTGAACATTTAGGCGGCATTAATTAAATTGTTTCAACTAATTTAAATTTGTTTTACGCGTAAAATATGTAAATAGTCAGCGGTCTAACATTTGTTTTATTGATATCTTCGGTTTCAAAAGATAGGAAGTTGCGGTTTTCACCGACTATTTAGCAATTTTGGGTCCTCTATTTAACTGTGTAAAAAGATATATATATGCTATTTAAAAACTCATGATAATGCGTGGAATAATTGTTGTAATGTTAAACAGCGCCCTCTAGCTATCACGTCAAAATTTATTTGACTATCTTTATACAGCATATGTAAGCAGAGAGCTCTTTTTAAACGAGACCTAGTTTGTTTTAATTCTGTTAACTTATACCGAAGTTAGTTCCATTTAAATTAAAACTTGTTTGACGTTTCCCACCACTACATTTTATAAGAGAGCGTAAAATACTCTAAGCAAAAAATTTTGCAGTCTTTACTTACGGCAATATTTAAAATATATTTATATGCATATTTTTGGAGAAAGAACCAATTATATGATCGGCCATAACACTTTCTGGGTCTCCTAGCGGCCATCTTACAAACTTGAAAATAATTTTCTCCGCGATTTCTCGTAGCCGATTTAACTTATTAAAATTTTTTTTTTCAATATTGCTCAGATTTATAATCTCTCTGATGGCAGCCGGCGTCCATTCTTAGTTGGCCACCCGGTGGCGTGAAATATCTGGATCACGTGTAAATCCATTTGTCGATTTTAATAAGACTCTAAAACTCATATTAACAAACACAAAACGTTTTCTTGCTAATTTCAAACTTGATGCGAGCTTTTTCTCTTACATTTACCATTTCTTGTGTTCAGTCACCTTAGCTTGTCTGTGGCATTTAATAAAATCAAATATTGGTGATGATGTTGTGGTATTTTAATCTAAAAATACTTTATCCAATCAGCAGTCGTTGATGTTAATCTTTATTTTCAAATTTTTTTTAAGAACTAGACACTCTTCTGGTGAAATTGAGCTTTTTTGTATATATTCCTTAAAATTGCATCAAATCTAGATTTTCATTTCAGACTGTACAAATAATATTGACTTTTGGTAGAGGGAATCTGGCATATAGTATAAGTTCCAGCATCATTGGGTATTTTCACTCTTAGACGGTTGCTAACGACATAATTATAACACGGTAATCAATACCAACAAGGTATCGACAGTCATATGATACGACAATTGTAACAACAAGCAAATTCAATTGCAGACGTGGCGTCATGGCGTCATATAACAAATTGTACTTTTCTATTTGCTTAATTTGAGACGAAAAAGACGATTTGAACAATTAGGAACACTTGTAAAACACCCAATTCTGAAAGTCAGATAATTAGAGGGTACCTTTAAAACCCTGTTCGATAAATTGGTTAAAGATCCAAGAACGTTTTTTTAACTATTTTTGAGTTAGTAAAGCATATCATTATATGCAGAGAGCTCTGAATAAACACACCAATGCTATGAAATATAATATTAAGCTCGAAGAACCGTACACGACACGAGTGCATTGACTACCTTCCAACGACAGTCGTTTAAGACCAAGATACGATAGCGATAATATCACTGAATGTGCATACATTATATTTATTTTAATGGATTTATGCGCCCATCTTTACTGTGAAGTTATTGTGTTGGTGTCGTTATCGTTATATATGAAAAGAATAATGTTATAACGATTATGAAATGTGTAATCGGCTTGCAAGTAGACGCTTTCGTATACTATGCTGAAACGAGTTTGTAAAATATGACAATTTAGTCTTCAACCATTTGTAGATATTTAAGCCCTCAAGTTGCTTATCATCCTTGAGATCCGCTTACTCTTATTACCTTATCTAGAAGACTTTCCTCCGCATTTATATAATACACATCTAAAACAATTATATTAAAAATAATTAATATATTTTCCTACAGGTTACAAGTACCCAAAACATAAGAAAAATATGACTACATACATACGCCCCACTAAAAAAAATAACAAAAATATCGAATCACATACAAGTCTCATTTTGTTAGTAAATATACAAATAATATCTAAAGTTTGTCACTAGCAATATTACAATTCGCACTTTTCGAAGACAAATTGAGGGAAACAAGCCAGATTGGTTGCAGCAAATTGTTGAGACAGGGGAGCGAGAGATAAGGTTTGACACTTCTATTTATAGAGCTACACATGATGAATTCAAAAACTTTAGCAAATTTGCAAATAATGAAAATTGGACGAAATAATTTGCGATCAGTTCCGGGTTGCCATTTTTAAGACTGGTGTAATCCGAGTTTGTTTTTAAATGGTGGGAAAAGTGTTGGTATGTAAACAAAATAGGATTACAGTCACGTACAAAGAAAACTGGAAATTAAGTCAATTCCAGCAATTAAGTTATTTCTTAGCTTTTGGGGTTTTAATAACATCTATTTTAGTGATTGTTGGCAAGTATTATTGGTGCTGTAGAATTAAGAAGAAAATCGGGTTTGATAAACACAAGCTAATTCTGTTAGTAAGGCCTTCTTTGGGAATATTTTTATGAAAACAGTAAAACAAGTCTTCTTCTTTAAAAATGTTAGAATTGTGTAATGTATAAAATTGTTAAGATCGTATTAATAGAGATCAACTGCCATGTGAACTTTTGTTTTTGCTTATTGACTTTTTTTGTATTATGATGCACTGAAGTGCTGAGGGTTGATTTGGATGAATCAGTGTCACAAAAATAATTTATTATGTTCCTTTCTCTCGTGAACACCTTGTATACTATTTTTTACTTACACAGAAACATTCGGATTAGTTAGAAATTGTGATGTCACATCACACATAAAAAAAATAGTTGTCTTTGTATTTGCAAAATTGATGAAGCTTTAATCGCCAAAGCTTTATAAAAAAAGACGAACATAGACCTGTGTATGAAAGTTCCGTTCACAAGAATTCTAACCGCTAGACCAATCGGGACTCCACGGTAACATTAATACGTCGAATGGTCTTAAAGTACCTATAAAATTAACTCAAATTTTCCTTTCCGGCAGCTCCTATTAGTCGGGAGTGGTCGTGGGTTTATTTAAAATTGTTAGAACGAAGACTTCTACACTGCACAAAGAATTTATAAAGCGCCACCACATATGAAACAAACCGTACGTTGGAAGAAATATATAATTAGAGCTACTAGACTTTAAGCACAACGCATATAGAAATATATACGTAGACACACAAATGTAAAATATGATTTAGAATTAATAGCAATATTTAGTTACAAGGTAATAATAACTCAAGAGAGCGAGTTAAGAAACAAGTATTAATTTGGGCACAAGCACCCAAATAGGTTATCTGTCGTAGTGTACTATAAAATTTTGACAGTCGTAGCACCAATCGTTCCATGAAAGCGATCCATTAATTTTGCGTGGCAAATATTGTTATTAATGTACTTGAAAACAAATTACGTGAGGTATCGGATCTTGGCCTATTATCTAAATAGTTTCAAAGCGCAACACGATTAAGCAAATACTTTAAAAGATCTTTCTAGTTTACAGATGTTCTTTACACAGCACAAAGGTAAGTTGTTAAATTTACAGCCGTAGTACGGGTACATAAACCGCGACAAAAATAATGAATAACATGCATAAAAAGAATTAACTTGTGCTTGTACATAGGAAGTTTTCGGTGTTTAAAGGTTAATAGACAGGTGTGATAGCTCGTATCCAAATCCGGCAGTATTTAGTGTCCAGCGAAAAGAGGAAGATGGACTCCGTTGATAACAGTTGCTAGACTGCTCACAATGAACCAGATAACAGCATTTTCTTGTGTGGTGTTTTGGACAACAAAAAAGGCTCCAAGGTAGGTTTAAATTCCAACGCTGGCGACCTTCACGATAATATCAGACCCAGTTTCGTTATGTTAAAATAATTTTTGGATTATTATCTATACGCCAGCACAACTATAATTAAAGCAGACTTATAGAAAAAACCGAAGAAAAAAGGTGTCTGCAATTGATTAAAACCGTAATAGCGAAAAAGAAAAAGTGTACTCACACACGAACAGGAGGTAAAAACTTATTCCCTGGTTGTACGGGATGATTTTACTTAAGTCAATACTAGATGATTAACCCATGTCTAGCTGTTCGAATTTTGATGAGGGTAATCTTAAATTAATAAAATCCCCAGAAAAATTCAAAACACAAAATTCGTCTCCCAGCGCATAAGTGTAAACACAGTTGTCTATACTCTAGGGAGAAATTGCTCTACAAATCAATTTTTAATTCCAAATTTTTGTTTGTTTGTAACTAATACCGTCACACTCTTAACAACTACGTATTTAATGTTAATTGCATAGATACATCAGCGGTTACATACTTTTTGTTTCAAATTTGTAAGAATTTAGATAGAAAGGCAAGTTTATTTTTTTTGTTTGCATTGTGCGAATGCTGGTAATTTAAACAGGTTTATCCTGTTTTTCAAGTAGAAATCCGTACCGATAAGGGACATTTTTCCATAAACAGTTTGTTGCAGGAAGTTTTTCTTATAATGAATTCTAGGATGAACACTGGGAGAACAATAAATAGGTCATAATTTATACACACTGCATGTATTAATTAAATCTTTTATTAAAAAAATACAATTATCGCAATAAACACGGCATAAGTAATTTATTTTGTACTATTATGTTATTTCTACCTGATCCACTTTCTCGAGCATTTCAATTATTTATTTATTTGTCATATAAAAGCAGTAGCTACAATATGACAGAATCGGTTGCATACATAAAACGTTTCAAATTGTACCACAAAAAGCATTTTCTTTACAGCGTTCTACATTTTACATTTCGAACGGACGTTCTATAATCACTTTTTGAAACTCAAAAGAAAACGTTCCTAGAACGACAAATATAAGCATTCAACAAAACGTCACTTATGTTCTATCATAACAGAGTCTGCAACTTATTTAAAATGTTTCAAAAACGTAAAAATAAATTACTATGGAACGTTTTCAATATTACGTTTTACGCCGCACGTTCTATAAGCATGATTTGAAACATCAAAAGAAAATGTTTCACGCGGGTCCAACATATTCCTTAACTGAAACGTCTATTATGTTTCAAAACGTTTCGTTCTATCTGGGATTTTACTCGTTGCAACACAACCATACAAATAAATCTGATATTTAACCAAAACGGTTATTCACAATTTTTATTTCCATAAAAATTAAGGGCCAAATTCAGAGAGCTTCCTAATGCTCCACTCATTCATACTCTACTTATCATACCCTAAGTTAGGTTAGGGTATGATATGATATGACCTAACTGAACGGTATTCAAAAACAAATAAATGATTGATTAGCTAAATTACATTGCAGTTGACATTTTAGTTGTTTAGTATAATATTTGTTACGAGTATGAATGACTAACCCCTTGAGGGCGAGTAGAAAAATAAGAAGCTGAATTTAGCCTTAAATGTACAATTTGATAGATTTTGGAATAAAATTCTATTTGTACTTTTAGAAAATTCATTTAATAAAACATCCATGATACTTTTCTTTAATGATTGAATTTTATTTTGAATTCTTTCTTCTATATAACCGTCAGTAGATGATGTTCAAACCCATTCTCAAGTTTTTTAAATCAGGGATACTGCCCCTATTATTAACCAATATGGTAGCTTCACTTCTTTGCATACAATATAGTTACTGGAATGAGAAAGTTTCAAATATTCAGCAATTTTTCTCAGCAAACTATAAAATGTGTTTATCCCTACTTGTTGCGCAGTGCATATACCATTCCGGCACCAAACAAAAAATCTGGAATGATTTTGAGGTTTAATTTACTTACTTACTACGTTAAAGAATATAAAAAACATTTTTTGTTAAAATACTCTTAAGTGTTCCACGTTTTTCATTAGGATAAAAAATTGCACGTTCGACTCGTAAGAAACGTGAGTTTTCTAGTTTGTGAACATTAAAACAATTTATTTTCACCTCGCTAAAAAACACTTACTTTTCTTTACTTGTTGAACAATCTACTACACATTTTAGACCCGGACAGTTAATAGCAATATTTTCAAGTAATTTGTAAACAACGGTTCCGAGCGCAATTTCCTAACCGGATGGTAACAAAAAAAAACTATTTTGCTGCACCACATTTCTTGTGTTGTTAAAATTTTTGTAGAGAGAAAAAATCTGAAAAAAGGAAAGTTTATAGGTAAAACAGATATTGCCCCAAACGTCAATAAAAATGTCAAAGTTCTTGATATAGAAAACACAAATATAAGAGTACGTAACATTTCATCTCAGATAAACGTTTTTAAAACCACCTCTACAATATTTAAAAAAAAATGCTGCACCTGTACGGTTTGTGTAAAAAACTATGTCGAATACATAATAAAAACTTTTTGAAGAAAATTTCAACAAGTGCACTGTTTTTAATTTGAAGCTCTTTTACAGTTTGTTGAAGTGGAAACATAGATTGTTCTGTAAAGACGATGATATTGGACCGATATCTTTTATAAGATAAATAACCAGCTTCATATAGAACGGATGTTAGAGTATCTTTCCATCAATTGTAATTCGATGAGTTAAATGTAACCAACTTTTAGGAAAACCCGGTCACAGCTCTCACAATGGAGATTTAGAGCCAAATTCAGAGAGTTTCTTAATATTACAGACTCAAACTTAGCTAAAATGTTTCTCATTTTTCACTTACTAGTTAGGAACATTTTAGTCACACATTACTCTTTAATTGTTTTTGGATACTCTCTGAGTTTAGCTCCAAGTATATTAATCTAATCTAGCCCAAAAATTATAAAGTAGATAAGACCTACAAAGAAAGAATTAATAATTCGGATGAGCTAAAAGAATTTATAGTTCAGATGAGCAGATAGAATGCATCAGAATGAAATTAAAGGAAATAATACCATCAATGTTATAATTTAAAACACGATTTTGTTTTTAGGTCGGTAAAATAGGAATTCCTATTCAATTTACGTTTATGCTTGTAATGTACGTTATTGGGCGTCACACTATGGACGAATTTCTGGCCAAATAACGCTAATCGTTATTGACATTACTCTTTTGAAAGTGGTCTGAACCGTGTGTGTTTCCTTTGGGCGCTTTTTATAAGTTCATTTCTTCTTTGTTTTATTGATTTTGAATTTCGTATTAATGGAATTATCCTTCATCACAATTTAATGTCAAGAATCAGTCGTGTGTTATACGAATAAGGACCCGAGGTTTGATTTTAAAATACCGTTTAGACCATAAGCAGTTAATGTCTCACGTATTTGTCGTTACTATTTTGTTTTCAACTTTAAACTTTTTGACTTTTTGTTTATCTCTCATAACGATCGAATACTATGTGAGAATAAATAGTAAATGGGAATTATTTCTGGGGTAATTATAAGGATGATATACTGATGGGACTTTTTGCTAAATTGGCTTCAAAAATCTAAAGTTAATGTCGTATCAGTTCTCTAAAGTGTACAATGATTAAGATTGTGGTTTTACCCAAATCAAAGAAACACCTATCGAGCACACAAAAAGATAAGTGATTTGTATTTGTTTATTTCTCAAATATTTTCGAGTTTGCAATTAATATCGGCCTTCAACAATCAACAACATTTAAATAAATCAAAGAAACGTAAATTTCAATCTCACATTAAATCAGAATTAATATATTGGATTTATGTATACAAGATATCTTTAAACGTAATTTATTATCTTTTATTGTCATTTGTTGATTAATTTAAGTATAACAAAATCTAATTTGTTGTACCTGTTACATATTGATGCTTACTCGCGATAAACCAAATTAAAAAATTGTTATTTCTTTTTTTAATTTTGTGGTTAAAGAATTCGGTAAAGTCCCGTTATTGTGATAAGAAAAAATCAGTAGCGCTCAGTTATAAATATATAAATTTACTGTGATCAAAAACGAAACCAATTTCTAAATTAAATGTCATAATGACACATTGAAGATTCAGCAAAATTATAGATAGTTTCAATACTTTTTGTGTCCAATAAATAATAAAATACATATTACGCTTTGATAGCAAACGACCTTTAGTCCTTTTATACACACAAACTATTAAGGTCATAACTTTTTCGAGTACTATAAACACGAGGACGCTAACCCATATTTTATTTTGTATGGTAAACTTATAGGTAAGTTGATGTAATTGTATCGAACCCTTTTGTTATACTAGTTTATAGAATTACAAAGTATTGTGTGGTGTAAACCATTTACTTAAATATGATTCAAATTTAAACTGTATTTTTCAAAACAAAGCTTTTACTAAAAGAATCATATAAAGTTCAGGTGTGTACTACTTAAAAGATATTGGAAGTTCAATATGCTATCAAAAAATATTAAAAGCTTTTATAATCATTTTGAAATAAAACCGTTCAAAAGCAATGAAGCAGATGAGACTCCAGTTTGATATCTACCGATCCTATTGTTCGTTTACTTTTATCCACTTACAGTGCAGAATTTTATTGTAACCTTTACTTCTAAATTTCTTATTTTGTATTTTAACGTAAAACGGAAATCACAAATTTTTATTAATAATTGAAAATATGACAATATTTCTGTAACGTTAAAAATGTCAACGAATTGTAGTATGAGTAATGTACTACGTTTAAAATAAAACCTGGTTGAAAAAGTAAAAGTAATAAATATAACAAATAAGTTTGCATAATATATACATTCTGCAAATAAACCAAGAAACAGAACTGACATCTGAATATGACTATGACGAATGAGATTTCATGTGCATACAACATTTTTTTTGTTATTGGATTTAAAAGAAGGATTACTAACCGTATTTCTTACAGTTTATACACCATTTCCGCATTTTCATTATTTTATTTTATTTTTAACTTTTAACTATTTACTAATTAAAAATAAAATTTATTGAGCTATCTTTAATCGATTTTTAAATGTCAACGATTAATCTAATAAAATTACAAAAAATCGTTGTATAAGTGCTACGTTTTTAGCTGTAGATATAGATACTTTAAAGTAAAAATAAAACGTCAATCCTAGTGAGGATTTCTTTAAGTGGAGGAGCATGTTTATATTGTTCGTTCTTTCATGTACAAGTGGTATTATTAATATATATTTTGTAACGGTGTTCAAAAGCAGATATCTATAATTAAATAAATATCACTACAATTGATGGGTACTGATCTGTTAATCGTAGTTGATCGAAAGAATTAATTTAGATAAAGCAACTGGTTTCCGGCATCGGCAAAATGGGGAATACGTATCAAGGAAGAAGAAAATAGACCGCTGTTCTATTAAGGCGCCACCTGTTGACTGATAACTAAATGAAACCGACAAACAGGATATTGTCATTTATTAATTAATTGTAACAACGCAGTTATAACTATAATTTATTAAGCCTTTTACTTACATTTATTAGTTGTATGCAAAACGTGCATTCAAGACGAATAGGCATTTCTGCATATGTGTTTCCTATGTTGTCGCTTGCACACCCTTTTACACAAGGCTGTGTTGCCAGCTTATATTACTTACATCTCCCTTTTTTATATTACAAGGTTTCTTAGGATTAGCTAACTTAATACAGTACTAAACTTATAAATTTAACTTTTGTGGAGCTCTTATGGAGCGGCTACTTTTCCTTACAGTTATCGGTTCAAAACTCACTTTATTTCTAACAATGGTTTTGAAAGGTTGATTTGCGTTCGTATTTGTACTATGTTTATTTCCATTTGGGATTTCATAGTCATAATACTTACAAACATTTGAATTTGGTTTCTTACAACTTTTCCTACAAACTAAAATTAAATGTTTTCTATTTCTGACCATTACATTACCAGTTTCACTTATTCTAATCTTATATGACCTAGGTTGGTTAAGTTTACTTATTACGATTCCATTTAACCATTTTTGTTATCCATATCTTTTATCTTCACCTTATCACCTTCCCTCAATTCACACAATTCCTAGAACCTCTATCATAATACTTTTCATTATTTTTGCCTATTTTCTAATTCCCTTTTAATTGTTTTCTAGAGTAAGATTGGTTTTGAATAGTTTCTCGTTAGCAGGAATTATTGTTCTGAGTCGCCTGCTAAACATTAGTTGGGCTGCATAATTCTAGTAAACTTAAGTAAAAATCGGTACCATCTAATTCTGTTTTTCTTAGAATATTTTTATTGTCTGAATCATGACTTCGACTTGACCATTAGATTGCGGATATCGTGGACTACACGTTTGGTGTTTAAACATCCACGACTTTGAAAAATTATTAAATTCGGCAGAATTAAAAGGTGGTCCGTTATCTGATATTATTATTTTAGGAATGCCATACCTGGCAAATATCTGTTTTAAAATTTCGCAAACAGTTCCGCGTTATTTGTATTTAGTCGAGCTATTTCAATAAATTTTGAAAAATAATCGACTACTAAAATATATTTTTTGAATTAAATTCATAGAAATCTACACCTAACTTCTCCCAAGGTCCATTTGGTACTTCATGGGGAATTAGTGGTTCCTTGCGATTTGAATTACTATATGACAAACAAATGTCACAGTTTTCTATTAAATTTTCAATGTCATTGTTAATGTTTGGCCAAAACAAGACATCTCTAGCTCTCAATTTCGTTTTTCTTTACCTACGTGACCTACATGTAACCTTGTTAACATATCCTTTTGAAGCGTTTTTGGAACTATCAACTTATCATTTTGAAAATTAAACCGTTTTTTCTGTTAAATCTGTGCGATATGGCCAATAAATTCTAAACTCATTAATTAAATCATTTTTATGTTCTGGAAAGCCTTCTTTAATTATATCTATTAATTTCATTAAATGACTATCTTTTGCAATTTCCGACCGAAATAATTCTAACTTATCTTCAGATACGGGCAATGATTCCTTTACTAATAACAACTGATACTCAATTTCATTACACTTTTCCTCAAAATTTTGATCTACGTTGTTTTCAAAAGCTCTGGACAAAGCGTCTGCAAGATATAATTCTTTGCCACTTTTATACACTATGTTAAACGTATATTGCTGGAGCATAATTAGCATTCTTTGCAGCCTAGCTGGTGCTGATGTTAAAGATTTATTACATATGCTTATTAATGGCTTATGATCAGTTTCAATAGTTATATCTGTGCGTCCTACTATATAATGATGAAATTTTTACATCCGAATACAATAGCGAGCATTTCTTTTTCTATTTGCGCATAATTTTTTGACAATCTGTTAATGCTTTGGATGCGTATGCTACTGGTGCATCTCTTTGCAATAATACTACTCCAAGCCCGTCCTTGGAAGCATCACATGAAATTTTTATTGGGTCTGCATTCGAATAAAATTGTAATATAGGGGCATTTATTAAGAGTTCTTTTAATTTTTGAAAGAATGTATTTGTTGTGTTCCCAATGAAACACAGTGTCTTTTTAATTAATAACCTTAACGGCTCCGTGATATTTGAATAATTTGGAATGAATCTGTTCACGTAATTTGTTACACCTAAAACCTTTCAACTTCTTTCTTATCCTTAGGGGCTGGCATGTTAACAATTGCTGATATTTTATTGTTATCAGTTTGTAAACCTTTCTCTGATATTATGTGACCCATGTACCTAACCTCATTTACCCCAAATTTGAACTTATTTAAATTGAATTTTATATTATTTAGCTTTGCCTTTTCTAATACCTGACTTAATCTTTGGTTATGTTGTTCTACAGTTTGTCCCCACACTAAAATGTCATCTATATAGGTATCTACGCCCTCGCTCGTTTCATAAATTTGCCTAATTCTTTTCTGAAAAACTTCTGGTGCTGAAGAAATACCGTATGGCAACCTTAAAACCTATAACGCCCGAAAGGGGTGTTAAATGTGCATAATTTACTACTTTTTTCGTCCAATTGAACTTGCCAAAACCCGTTTGAGCAATCTAGTACACTAAATATTGTTGATCCCCTTAATTTACTAACTATATCCTCTAGGGTCGGTATATAATAATGTTCCCGTCTAATTACTTTATTTAATTCTCTAGGGTCGATGCAGATTCTTAATTCTAAATTCTTTTTGGGACAATAACTAGAGCATTTACCCACTCTGTAGGTTCCTCAACCTTTGCAACAATATTTTTATTTTCTAGATCCCTTAATTTTTCTTTTAATTTATTATGTAGTGCATAAGGCACTTTTCTGGGTGGATAAATTTTGGGAATTGCACCTTCCTGAAGTTCAATTGTGTGAGTTCCACTTAAACATCCTAATCCCTCAAAACGCATTTATAATTTGCAACTATTTTATTAATTTGCACAGCACCATTTTCGATAGTATTAATTTGATTTGTCCTTTGAATTAGTTTTAATTGTTGGCACGCATGCAAGCCCAAAATTGGTTTATTTACATTAATCACGTAGAAAAGTAATTTCACCTTCAAGTTACCATTATTTATCGAACTAATTCCTAACATGCATGTTCCTATCGATTCTATTTTTTCCCCAGTCAGTGTAGAAATAATCCCTACCGGTTTTTTAATTGTTGTACATCGATTTCTAGTTTATCAATTACATCTAATGGGATTATATTACATTCTGCACCAGTATCTAGCCTAAATAAAACATCTACCTTATTATCTACTTTACATAGTTCTACCCACTTATTTTCAGTATTTTTACTGTCCACATTGCCAACAAAAATGTGTCTGTATCAGTATCATTACTGACATCAGTACTATAATTATCTAAATTTACTGTGTTAATTTTCTTTGTACACATACTTGCAAAGTGATTCTTTAATTTACATTTTGCACATTCTTTATTGAAAGCAGGACACTTATTTAGGGGATGTGTTACCACATCTTGAACAGTTATTTATTAATTTCGTACTTGCCCTGTTGTATCTTTGATGTCGACTCGAAGATCTTGGGCGGTAATTATAATTTGGTGTCGTACGATGGTGATTTCTTCTGGGGTTGGACCATGTTCCACTCGAGGATGGTTTGTTGACTTCTTGCTTCGATACGATGTTCGCTTCATTTACTTCATTTGACTTTAATGTTTCCAATCGATGTGCTGTTACTTCCGCAATTTTACAAATATCCATTGCTTTCTTTGAGGTCTAAGTTGGGTTCTCTTAAAGCCTGTCTTTCATATGAATTTCACTAATACCTAAAATTAATTTATCCTTTATTAAACTATCGGTTAGTTCGCCAAATTCACAAGTGTCAGTTAGTTGTCTCAATTCTGTGCAATATTCGTCGTATGTTTCACTCATTAATTTATTTCTTATGAAGAACTTGTGTCTTTCGTATGTAATATTCTTTGTTGGTATGAATTTTTTCGAATTTTTAATTATATCCTCATAGTTAATACGATTTTCTCCTTCCGTGAATTTAAAAGTGTTGTAGACTCGTAAACCTTTGTCACCAATTTTATTTAATAATAGGTAGCCCTTGTCTTCATCCGTTTTATTTAATTTTGCCGCTTGCAAGTAGATCATAAATTTTTGTTTGAAAAAATTCCAGTTATCGGTCATGTTGCCCTCGAAGCTGAGCTCACTAGGTGGATTTGCTGCTTGTCGGTTTTCGTTAGCCATTGACGATGTAGTTCCTTTGTCCGACGCCATTATTAATTTTTTTTTATTTTAACGGGTTGCGCTTTTGAGTTTTACTTTTTACCAATTAATTTTTTTTAATTTAATTTATACTTTTCACCGTCTGCGCCATGTCATTTATTAATTAATTGTAACAACGCAGTTATAACTATCATTTATTAAGCCTTTTACTTACATTTATTAGTTGTATGCAAAACGTGCATTCAAGACGAACAGGCATTCCTCCATGTGTGTTTGCTATGTTGTCGCTTGCACACCCTTTTACACAAGGCTGTGTTGCCAAGCTTATATTACTTACAGATATCTTTGGTTTTAATTTTCGGTAGACCAGATACAAATTTCAGAACAAATCAAAACGTGGTTAGCAAACCATTAACGAGACAACTGAGTTACCTTATAACACAAAGAAACTCAATATATATCAAAAAAAAGAGAGAGAGAGAGAGAGAGAGAGAGAGAGAGAGAGAGAGAGACTGTCCAAGTCTCGTCACGTATACTAAGCGCCTTGCAATGAATATATATGTGTGATACACACTATATACAGGTAGTCTCAAATCGGAGAAATGAATCACTACTTATCAATTTATTTTGTCAATATTTAAATCAAGCAATAATTATAAAAAACACCCGTTTACATACAGAACTTACATCGCACACGGCTTTTAATATGTCGAATATACAATACGATAAATTACACTATATCTAATTTCTAAAAATTGTAGCGAGGTGAGTACATACCCCAGATTCAAAAGGCCTTTCGAATTAACGTTTCTACAATCACTACATTAACCAGCCCTCAATGAGTCGATTAAATTAGACATAATACTGAATTTACCACCAAGTACTAACATTGGTTGAAAAACAAACCTTAATGCCGTTATATTTTGCATGCAAACTAGTTTTGGACTTAAAAGAATAAATGTACAACTTATATATTAAACTTAGCTGCGTGCAGTGTAAGTTATGCTCCACTAGCTGGTAATATGGCTTAGTTAATACATGGGACTCCTTGAAGCACAAACAGACAAAAAAGTTGATGCTTTAGATCTTCTCCAGATGTATCGTAACACCCAATTTTCTGTCACAGCAGTTGTTGTAACCAGATTGATTGCGAGTTGTAAGCAATCGTTATGTACTTCACTATTATTGGCTGTGCAGATAATTATATTCCACAAAAAAGTTATGATGCATTGGTCTGGCACCCTTAAACATAGCACCTTTAAGGAAAAACTTTACAAAAACCCACGTGGCTTTAGAAATTACACAAACAAAATGAAAAAAAAAGGTACTTACAGTAGATTCATACCAAATTGCGTAGCATATTACATGAAAAAATCGTTTAATCACCTCAGCATTTATACAAGGTGTTTAAAAAGATGCGGCAATATTAAAAAGGGTCATTTTACACAAAAAATTATTATAAGCATAGGTCCGCAAACGCTTCGTTACCGATCTACAACGTGTTGAAGTTTAATAAAAAAAAACAGTAAAAATTAGATTAATATTACTCACGACATACGTTTATTTGGTTCATAAAATACAAACGTAACAATTAATTTATTTATTTTCTAAGTTTTAAGTCGTGACTGCCATTAATCGACGCGAATTGTTATATAAAGTATTTTATTTTATAATTGACAGTTTTAATTTAATATGTTATATGTGACTGTCACGTCCAAATTTCAAAAACCTTGAAAAAACTCGCAAATCTGGTTAGTAGATTTTAATTTCGTTCTCAAATGGATAATTATCTACTCACTTCAATTTTGGAAGGTTAATATATTTAATTCAATTGTAACATCAATAAACTTAAAAATACTGAGAACATAAACACGCGATACTTCTCGTTAATAATATCAGTAGCATTTCGATTAAAATTAAAAACACAGAGTGTCTCATCAATTTGAGCATAGGACATGTTAGTATGTATCAAAAGAGGACAACAAAAGACATTGATTGATGATTAAAAAAAAGGGCGTCCCATTTGCATTAAACAAGCACATGCATTTATTCGAGTTTCCATTTATATGTGAGTTACTGTAACATATCGACAATTGCCACAACAAATTAGGAATTAAAATATTGATATCATCTTGAGAAATGAACGATAACAATTTAGCATGATTTTAATTATTTTGTTAAAAATTGACATAACTAAAAAACCAGTCATTTTTTGAGTATAGTATAGTAATTAAACTACACCTTAAATTTTACGTAGAATCTGAAAATAAAATAAAAAAATAGCATGTTCCATTTTAAAATATGAAAGTTGACAGTTACTTCCGGTACAACCGGAAGTGTTGTATAAAGAAAATATTTTGTCTGAGTTCAGTGATGTCGAAAACAAGCGCAGCACTATTTTCAGAAAATGAATTGAATTAGTTCTCCATACACTTTTAATGCACGCTCGATGTGCCGGACTTGTATAACTCACCAGCTGCCTTTCAGAGACTGATTGATCGAGTTTTAGGTGCGGCTTGCTTATCTGGATGACATTATTATTGCTACTTCTCCATCGCCCAATACTTGGAAGTCCTAAATTAATTTTTAAATTTTGTCTACCTGAACTTCGGTACCTGTGATACGTTGTCAATAAAAATGGACTCTTAGTGGACCCTGAAAATATTTTTGCTATTCTAGAAACCTCTACTCCTAAAACCGTGATTGATATTAGACGCTTTATTAGTATGACTAGTTAGTACCGTCGTTTTATTCGAACTTTGCTACTTTTTCTTCGTTAGCATCCCTTACTAAAAAATAATTCTCCTTTTTCTGAGAGATTTGAATGCCAACATTCTTTTCAACAGCTAAAAGAACATCTGCAATCATCATAGTATCTGCTTATTGTCAACGCGGTAGAACGGAAAAAATATTACTTGTTATATCAGTTAACCCTTAACTAAGGCGAAACGTCACTACTCTGTGTCTGAAAAAGAATCTTAGCACCCCCTTTTACTATTGAAAAGCTGCTTCATTTCCCTAGACCACCATTGTTTCTTAATTGTCTGGCTCAATGGGCATTACGCTTACAACAGTTTGATTTTTTCATAATCCATCGGAAAGGAAAAGAACACGTAGTACCAGACTATCTCGATTGGTGCCTGCTAAATAAAGTTATTTAGAATTGAATCAACATATTTTGAAAATTGTTACTACCAATCTACTTCTTTTACCGGCTGCTATTATTCTAGTTGAGAGGTTCATTGAAGTTAAACCGGTAGCCTCAAGATTATCACCTGGACTAATCTAGCTATCTATACTTGGACATTTTGTTCCTGCTTCTTTCGTCTACTTGTTTATGTCACTACTCATCCGCTTTATAATTCGAACCTACTTAGCTTCTATCGTAATCTTCAACAAATCAAATAAGTGAAAGTGCATTCTGACGTAAATTTAAATCTAATTTTTGTGCATTGTCTTTGATCGATGTGATTTGAAAGATCTTTTCGAAAAAATTCGTATGATGTGATTGCGCCTTTAGTTTTAGTCGGGTACCGATACACAACGTCAAGTTTGTTGCTTATATAATGTCATTAATTGTATTTGTATTTGTGTGTGAGAGTTTATTAAATTCAATTATTGGTTTGTTTAATAAGTGTTTACCAATTTATTTGGCGATCACGCCCACTTAGTGGCGTAACATACGTCCGGTTATGATCTAGTTTGGCGGTTTGATTTATTTACTATAAAAACAAATAATTCTGTTTAATTACTACTGAACTAATTTGAATTATGTAGTTTCCTATACCTCTGTTGTTATTTATTTTATGTGCGTTATGTATAAATAAGGTCTAGTCGTTTTGCAAAAATATATTCTACAATTTTACGGTTTGTTTTAGTGTCATAAATTTTCTAGTTGCTCTAAAGTATTTACTACATGCTTCGCTAGATGGCATTTGTTAGTACATTTTTGTAACGATGATTTTGTAAAGCTCTACCGGAAATGCAAAAGAAAGTAAAATAGTACACAGCGTCAAACACAAAGTTCACTGTGAGTCACGTGTTTTCACTATGTGTGTAAGAGAATTTATTACAGAAGAGTAATTCTTAGTGGCATAGCTTTGCATTTTTCCTTTTGTTGAATTTTTATAGTTGCAGGCTACGATTCAATTTTGTTTTTCTGTTGTCATAAACAAGTTCGTAGAACTCTCTTAATCAGCACACAGTTTTTAAAATGCTTGCTTAATTTGTGTGATTTTCGTGTACTCAAAATTGTTTTTTATAATACAACATCATCTCTGCTCTAATTACGTTCTTTATAGCAATTGAGGTTATTAAAATTTTATAATAACCTTTGTTTACTTTGCGTATTGTATCCAAAAGTATTTATCAAAGCAAAACTCTGATCACCTAAAACTTTTTCCTAATTGCATTGTTCTTTTGATTAATAGAGCTAATTTGGGACGTTTATGGAATTACTTAAAATATTAAGAAGGAAGCAAATGCTATTGAACTCCTTTTTGAACACAAAAAGAGTCAATTTTTTATGTAAGGAGTAAATTTCGTAAAGTTACAAACGCTGTTTAAGCGAGATTTACGTGCTGGAAATTGTGATACGTGAACGATAGGAAATTTTCGTCAAATTTGTTAATTGAAAATCACTGATGTTGTAATCATATTAGATTGTATTTCAAAGTTTTATTTTCTCAATAACTAATTTAAGAATGTGGTTACCGTAGACACATTCTACGTTCTAATACGAAAAAAAAGCTTTCTGAAATATGTTATGGCATTTGTGCCGTTTTCTGCACCTCAGCTTGAATTACTCTTCAAGTAATGTAGATTCAACTAAGAAAATAGTGAAATTGTAAGTTTGTTTATAATATTTTCTTCCGGTGGTGCGTTAGTGTAGACGTGGTTATCTTTTATGTTACTGAATAAGTTGAATAAATAAAATGTGAAATACGCCTCCCCTGAATTTAAAGCTTCTATTGAAAAAGTTAAACAATTCAACTCTATGATTATGTATTTATTGCGTCGTAATATATTAGTTTTTAGAGTATTTAGATTTTTCAGATTTGACCCCTTAGATTTAAATTTTAGTAGAAGCCAACTTCTTAGTTTTGCTTTTAAATTAGAATGAATCCTGGAGTGTTTTATTTTTTTGGTCGACGATTTTAAATACAATTAAAGAGCAAAAATTTTTTATTTTCTTAATTCGCCCCTTCGACTGAATTTCTGGGAAAATCTCGTGGGCGTCAATTTGAGGATTTGATGCAGTATTAATCATTCCGTAGAAATATTTTATTTTGAGGTAAACACAGTAATTTTAGAAACTAGTTAAGTTAGTTAAACCTAGTTAAAGTAAAAAAAACTTTTAATCATCTAACATCGAGTAAAAAAGTTTCAAGTTTTTCTTGGATTTTTTGTTCACACATTCTAACATTAAAACTAATATAAATGTTTTCAATTATAACGGTAATATTCACACATTATGAGTTCGTTGTCCGTTTCTAAAATCTATTTAAAAACATTCATTGTGTCTGTTTCTAGGTTATATTTACCTATATTCCATTTTTAATGCAGGCTTCTACAACATTATTGTTATTTTGCAGTATTTTTGAATACACTGTAAAATAATTAAATTAATTTAAATTCCACTGACTACGCACTCAGTTTTTTTATTTCAAACTATATATTATTTATTGCTTTGCTTTTAAAATGTTAATAATTTTTCTACAGGAAATTTTAGTAGAATATTTAGGTTGACAATTATCTGTTATCAATAAAAGGTAGGTTGAGTTGTACTGTCAATTAGGGTCAACGTAGTAAAAGTTTAAAAAACAGTTACTAAAATCATTCTAACATTACAATAGATATCAATGAGCAACACATTTCTGAACAAGCGACCATTTTAGTCGTGGCTTAAGGTAGGTATAGAGAGCGTAATTTCTTTTTGGAGACTAGAGTGTTGGCGTTCAATAATAAAATTACAAAAATTGGGGATGAAACTTCGTTTATCAAGGACATGGACCCCATTAGCACCAATTATTTGTTTTATACCCAAAATTAATAATCTCAAAAACAAAGCTCTAGACTCTACAATGGGGTAAACTGATGCGCAAATTTAAAAACTTACTGTTAAAAAAAATTTAATTGTCGGGAATTAACAGGTTAAGTTGTAATAGTCACAAATACATTAAAAACACTTGAAAATAAATCCTACAACTGTTGATTTGTACCTAATAATATCCAATAGGGTTCATTATATGCACCGCCACAGATAAAATAAAAAAGTTGTTTAAAAAAAAAGTTGTTAAACTTGATAAAAAGTTGTGCATGGTCCAAAACTTAAAATGCAAACATCAGATATCAATTTTTCCAAGCTTTTTAATTAAAAGTTATATTCAAATATAAAATTATAGCTATTTAGCATAAAACATTTAGGGTTTGGTGATTATTTAATAAAATGTATGTCTTGCGACATCTCATGTAAACATTGACACGTGTGAATAGTATAAACTAAGAAAATGCAACAATTAACTTAAGACATGTGTGCGTTAGTACAAGCGCTATCTAAGCGATAGCTTTAATGCTTAAAACACACGTGTGTCGATAAAGCGATGACACATGTGTGTTTCAAGCATTAAAGCTATCGCTTAGAATAGCGGTATGCATTTTAACGCACACATGTCGATTACAGTTAACTGTTGGCAATTAACTTAGCGATTATTTAGGTTTTACATCAATAAATTTTAATTCTAAATGTATCCCTCTTAACTGTTTAAAATATGATAACCTTTTAAGATAAAATAAGATAAGATTTTATTCATTAGATAACGAAAGTTACACTTTGAACAATCAAAAATATAATATAATAAAAACATATTTACATAATAAAAATAACTTATTTTATAAAAGAATTTATTATTTACTCCCAGGGTAATACATCGTGTAAATAATCATTTATTTTGTAATACCCTTTAGTAAATAATTTATTTTTAATACATTTTTGTAACTTAGGTATAGATAAATTTCAAATATTTTCTGGGACCTTGTTGTAAACGTGTACAGGTTGCCCTTTAAATGACTTGTCAATTTTATGGAGTCGATTCTTATACGGTACTAATTTATTCTTAATTCTAGTGTTAAATCTATGTCAATCGCAATTTTTTATGAATGAAATTTTTATTTTTATGTACATAAATTAAGTTTTCATATATAAATTGAGATATCAACGTTAAAATTTCAATTTTTTAAATAGTTCACGTATCGAAGCTTTATTATTCAGTTTATATATGGCGCGGACAGCGCTTTTGAATAATAAATATTCTATCTACATCAGCCGCTTGGCCCCAAAGTAAAATTCCGTATGACATTAGACTATGGAAATATGAGAAATATACTACTCTAGCAGTTGATATATCCGAAACATCTCTAATTTTCTTTACTGCATAAGCTGCAAAACTAAGTCTTACAGCTAGTTTATCTATATGAAAACCCCACTGTAGCTTACTATCTAACGTAATACCTAGAAAAACAGTGAAATTTACAAGATTCATTTTTTCATTTTTTTTAAAATGATTTTATTCTTATTGAGTACATTAGATAGTGTAAAATTAATGCATTTAGTTTTTGATTTGTTTTGTTTAGTAATAGATTGTTTGCTGTAAACCATTCTACAACTTTATTCATGAAATGATTAACGTTGTTATAATCTAATAATTTCCTATCTAGTTTAAAAATAAAAGGTGTATCTGCAGCGAAAACTATAGCATTATGAATCTGATTTACTATATAAGGTAGATCATTAATGTAAACTAGGAATAGGAATGGTCCGAGTATTGAACCTTGCGGCACTCCCTATACAAATAATTGACTCCAAAGACCTCTCTTTCCTAACTGTTTGAATTCTGTTTTTTAAGTGTTCTAATTTGCTAGCCAAAATATTGTGATGAACGCAATCAAATGCTTTAGAAATATCGCAAAAATACCTATGGCATCTTTTGAATCTTCCCAGGCACTAAAATTTGATGGATAAGATCTACACCTGCGTCATAGTTTACCATTTAATAACTTTGTACTATAAAAATAGGTGAGTAATTGATTTAAAATAATGTTTTCAAAAATCTTACTAAGAATTGGTAAGATGGAGACTGGTCTTAAATTGGAAGGGTCTGTTTTAGTACCACTTTTAAATACAGGTACTATTTTGCTGTGTTTCATAAGGTTTAGAAATAGACCAATGTCAATACATTGATTGAAAATAGGAGCTAGAATAGGTGCGATTAGGTCAATTATAGAACAATAATAATTCTTACTGATAGTCCATTTATGTCTCTTGTCTTTTTATATTTAATGATTTGAAAAAAAAATTATGGCATTACTAGAAATAGGATAAAAGGTAAATATAACGTTACAAATATTAACATTTTGCTAAGTAGAGACATAGCTATTGCAGGGCACGAATTGAGCGGCTTTGTAGTTATAATGGGAATATTAGCAAAAAATCTTCAAATGCATTAGCAACATTCTTTTGTTCAGTTAAATGCTGCTTATTAATTAATAGGTTAAGTTTACATCTCGAGTTTTTGGTTTACCAGTTTCGTTGTTTATAATATTCCATGTCGTTTTACTAATGTTAGTATTTACTTTTAGCAATTGAACAATTTTTTTGAATTTTTTGAAAAACTCCTGACGTATTCAACGACTTCCTTATTGCTATTGCACGACTTTTCAGCGTATAAATCAAAAAGCTTTGTCCTATCCATATAAATCTCAGGTGTCGCCCAATCACAAAATTTTGCAAAACTTGTAATATAATAAAGTCTTTGGTATAAATACTTTACTGATTTCAAAACTAATACTATTGAGAAGCAAATCATAATAAGCATTTGGATCATTACTGTAACCTACTTCAATTATTCGTGAACTTACGTTATTTCTAAATAGTAACATACGGGTGCTGTTTACAGGAGTATATTGAATTACTTCGCGTTCAGTTTGTTTGTCATTGTTTTTAAATATAACTAGTTGTCCAGTGTGATCAGAATTTATTTTATTAATTATTGATTTACTAACTGGTTCAAAATCTGTGAAAATATTGTCGATGCAAGTAAATGAGTGAGGTGTTATTCTTGTAGGTTCTAAGAATAGATTGACTAGATTATAACCCTGAAAAAAATCTTAAGTTTTCTACTATGACTACTGTTTTCTAACAAATTTATGTTAAAATCACCACAAATGATAACACGCTTCTTATTGTTATTTGTGAGTGTGTAAAGAGCTTCATCCATAATATTTTCAAATTCGTCGAATAATGAGTCAGGAGGTCGGTATACGCTTACAACAATAAGGGATCCCAGTTCAAAACAAGCTATTTCCGCGGTTTTTTCTACAGATAGTCTAACAATATCTTTGCGATTTTTATATTTTAAAGATTTGTGAACAATTATCATTGATCTGTCACGTATTGAATGACTTCTGCAGAAAACACTTGCCATTTATTGATAATTTTTAAAGATTAATGTTCCGAAATGCAGAGCAAATCAACATTTTCACAATGCAAAAAAAGGTCAATTTCAAGTTCTTTACCATGTAGGCCTTGAATATTTTGATGAATTAAATTTACTTTATGTTTCAGTTTACTGTTATGTAAAAACCCACAATTTTTAATAAGTGTGAGAGTCATAGGTTTATCATTAGTAGAATTATTGCAAGAGTTTGTCTTTTTTGTCTTATAAACTAATTTAAATTATTATCAATAACATTCTTAGCCAAAGTACATTCAAGAAAAGTAGTACCAAACTTCTTGGTGGAGTGATCAATACAATTTGCTAACAATTTAGCTAATCTACCAGTGCATATTTTCGTAAATAGAACAAATAATGATAATTATGAGTTAAATGAAAGTATCTGCGAAATAATTTATTAGAGTCAATAAATTGAATTTTTCTTGATTACGACATGATAAAGTATGTAGGATCGTATTAATATAATGTCTTATCTTATTTTCTGAGTCCCTGTTACTAATAAAAGGAAGGGCAAAAATATTATTTATTGAATATTTTTACCGCTGCTAGATTAGAAAAATATTCCCTGATTGTTCCCACAATTGTACCCCTTCTTCCACCCATAACAATAACAATTGTAGTATTTAAGCTAAAATTCTGAGAAAGAATTGCATTGTATACCTCGACATGATTTGCACCAGACATGCAATTCTTAATTATATTTATTGACTGATTTATTAGTAAATTTAAATAAGTACCTAAATTCTTCCCCATTTCGTCACTGTACAATACAATTGAATTTGCTTGGGATTGACTTAGCAGGTTGAACGTATTGCTGAAGCCTTCAGATATTTGATACTGACAGTTGGACGCTTCGTCCTTCTTGCTAACACGAGAATGCTCAAAATCGCATTCAGTCAAAGGTGGATCACATAAATTATCGGTATTTACTGAAGATAATACTAAGTCTTCTAATCTCTCTTTGCTTGATTCAGTGGTCAATAAATCCTCGTACAGTGCGATTGTCTGTAAGCTATAAATCTCATTATGAGCATCTTGAAGAGATGATAATCGTTCGTGTTTTTTTTTTTAAGTTCAATTATCTGTATTTGAAGCTGATTATTGAGATACAAAGCTTCTTCCAGTTAAACACTTATCTCCGCCATGTCAGATGTTAATTTTTTATTTTTATTTAGCATTTTAATCATTTTTTCTATTTGTAATGTTTTTAAACAATCTTGCAATTTAAATAGGTAGTGAACGGATAATAATTATTTATTTTAGAAATAGAAAATTCATAGTAAGAATCACATATTTATACAAAAACAAACAATTCAATTTTAATTAAATCTAGTAAAACTTTGACATATTCACCATTAGTTTCTAAAAGTCGACCAGGTTGCTTTAATGCAAATGCATTTTCGGACGTGTTACATTAACACAAGACAAAACGCATTTGTACAATAGTAAACTTACACTCGAGCTCTCTCACTGCCCAAAAAAAACAGCTGTCGAGTGACTCTAGGTGTTTGTTTGCTATAGCAAACGTACAGTAGGGGAATTTGAGATTGTTATTTTTGCCAACACTGGTTGGCTAGAGACAATTCTAGATGTCGCAACACATATTGATTAATCTTAACTTATTTAATATTAAAGATTCGCATTTTTAAATTATTCTTAAACAAACTAAAAGTAAAATTAATATTTAATGAAATGTAAAAGACAAACCGTATGGTGCACCAATAACTTCTTGTATATTAATTTAATTAAAGTTCAAGTGATGGTTTGAATACAAGAGAATATCAAACTGTCTACCCAGTTTGTTCATTATCAAGTTAAATTAGCATAATTTGAAGCTAACAGAATCGAACTTAAACGGAAGTTCAATAGGTTGCCGATTGTTCTACTCTCATAAAATAGTTAGATTCAGTTTCAGAAAGTACTTCAAACCGAATGTAATATCTGGACCAAATGACGAGTACGCTCAAACAGAATACGATTATTTTAAACAAACACAAAAAATTATTTTCAATTTCCGCATAATGCAAACTCAAAGTTTATTATAGATAGTTTCAAACAAATTTCAATTTTGATCAGTTTCAACAATACATTGAATATTTTTAATTAATTACTAGTTCGTTGGTATTATTTAAGATGAAAAATAAAATGTTCTTTTAAAAATAGAGTATTTATTAATTTTTTATTAATCATACAAAAATAAATTAATTTAAAAATAAACTAGCTTTCAATTAGATTAATATTAAATTATTAACGGGTAAAAGGTATTTGAATGTTCAACAAGCGATTAGGGAGCTATCCACATGTTCGGTTCGATAAACACGTATCTTTAGGGATTTAACAAAATCCGTACCTGTTTCGTAAGAAATTTACATACTAAAACGCAATTTTTTCAAAGTATTTTTGACGTGTTTAACTACGATTAAATGCGTTTTAAGAGCTTTATAAGATATTTAGTTAAAATAATTGTAAATGTGGAAGAATTTATAAAACTAATACGTAGTACAGGTAACCTTTACATTTTTCTAAATTGCAATTCAATTGATATTCCCACAATAATTTAATATTAATAGTCTAAAGTTTTTTTGCATTCATTAATTTTATAATTAATTAAGGTATTTTGTATTTTATTTGTAACGGTACAATAATAAATATACAAAGAATTAATAAAGTAGAAACTAAACTAGAAAGTTTACAATGAACTTCAAAAGCATACAAAGGGAGATCAAATTTAATTACACTACAAGATACACCTAATGGTGCGTTATAATTAAATTATACGGGTAGATCTATTACTTTTCGATCAAAGTGTGAGCACGTAAGTCTCTGATTTGGTTCTTAATTTTTTATATGAAAGTAGGTTCTAAGGAATAAAGTTTCCAAATTCTGATTTTCAAGAAAATTTTTTGAATATAAAATATTAGTGATTTTTAAAATTTTGTTTCTTTGAGTGTATTTAAGGGTGTTTGACATTTATCAAACATTTTTCAAATTTTGGGTTTGACTTGTTTTCGTCAAATAAATTTGATAGTGTGAACTACTGTCATTTGTTATTGACAAACATTTAATCATTTATTTGATCAAATAAATTTGACTGAAACAAGGATTTGAAGTTTGATTTGAACAAAGATAGATGTGAAACGCGCTTAACCATTTAATAAAATTAAATAGTGATGGATCCATTAATGTATTGGTAATTTTTATAAAAATTATAACTTCAGTCAAACCAATACTAATTATGTATATCTTTTTATTTGAAAAACTTAATTATAGTTTCGACTTGTTAATATTTGCAAGTCATCATCATAAGTAAGTATTTTTTAAACAGAATGACAAATTATGACATTAATCAACAACTGTAAACAAAAACAAAAAAAAATTTGGTAGGTGTTTAATTTGGCAAATTAATAATTCATCCAAATTTGTTTATTTATTCCATAAATAATTTCTCTCTAAATATTTGATATAAATAATTTTAAATATATCTAAACAAATTTTATTAAATTATTTACTACTGGAAAAAGAGTGCCCATTAAGTAAAACATGTTTAGCAAAAGTTGATTTAATTAAATTATAATTAAGAATGATGTATTTGCACTTATGGTTTAGATTTGGAATTAACTCCGACCTGGTGGTGCAATATTTTCGGAGCAAAATAGAAATTCATTATGATCATCATGCAATTTCTTTAAATCATGTCAACTTCAAAGACATACTATTTAGTGAATCTTCAGATATACTTAATACATCTAATTATTTTATCTTCTCTACTTTTAGAAACTTGAACAAATTGAATGGTAATAAAGCTGATAATGATTTACCATAGACGCTTTTTTATGATAACTACCACTTTTCTGATGGATGAGATCTTCTAGGTAGGGATTTTTAAGTCGTTATGGATTACCGCGTCGGTTAAGAACCAGGGCGATTAACAATCACTCTTAGTATTTTAGATTGGCATCTCTGTATGATCGCTATGTTGGAACAAATTGTGACTTCCGACCTAGTAACCAGTACATCTTTTTGTTTGAGTTTCATTTGCTTTCTTTTCTTAGCGATATTTTCTTGAGTTAGTTTGAAGAATCTCTACATGGTTTATTTAAATCGATGGGCATGGATCTTTATGTAAAGTGAAAGTTACATGGGCTGACTTTTTTCATTGATTTTAATTTTTTACTTTTGAAGCCATTTATGTAGGTTGTTTAAGTATTATTGGAGAATTGAAGAGGTTCGATTGATGTTTGTATTAGAAGTGAGAATTACGGTATCGTGTGCAAAAGTGCCCAGCACGGCAGGTCAGAAGTAAACAACAAGTAGAGTAGTGGACTCGGGACACTACCTTGAGAAACTAGTGAGTTGATAGGGTGCATAGGTAAGACTTCATAATTTACCCTTGTCCGAAATTAGCGGTTAATTAAAACAATTTCAGTAATTTGTAGTACGTTTTTAGATTATACAATAAACTAATCAAAAGCTTGACTCATGTCTAAAATATATTGGGCCAAATTCTTTGTTTTCTAAGACTCTGTTAATAAATTGAGTTATTTTATGACACTGCTAGATTGTAGAGTGAGCTCTTCGAAGCCGAACTGGTGGTGTGAGATCCAGTCGTTGGACGTAAAATCCTAATCAATTCTTCTAAGCAGTAATTATTCTAATAGTTTGAGATTGTTAAAACAGACAAATAATTCGGTATTTTAGTTTATCTGGCCAGTACTGAATTGCATTGAATAGGTATGAAAATAGCAAAAATATCTTTTCGAGGCAATTCTCTTAGCATTTTTATTGTAACTAGATCAATTCCGGATGCTTTTCTAATATTTAAGAGGTGTATCTCTTTTTTACTTTCTTAGGGATAACTGGGATTATTGGTTCAACTTTTCGTGTTGAGGTACTTAGATATTCAAGGATTTCTGAAACTAAATAATTATTATGAAGACAGAAAACCTTTCTCGCAAAAGCTTGAGCCTTCTCTTTATTACTCTTAGCCCAATGTATTTGAGTTGTAGTTTCTTGAAGTATTGGACTGGTAGTCATTGTTGGTTTACGGGAGGACTTAATAGGTTTCCAAATGCTATTATCAAATCGGTTTAAACCTGTAATGTTGAACAGTAAATGCAAAAACACTTTTGGTCACTAAGATTCGGAAATAGCTGAAGGAAAATAGTTTTTCTGCTTGATGCTTCTGCCGTAAAAGGCAAGTTGGCAGCGAGTTTAGCAGCAGTTAAGCTTAAAATGATAAGTTCCAGATTCCCACATTTATTGTCTCAAACATTAAGTTTTTTCTTACTTTCATATATACGATTATATCAATTTTCAACCACCAGTCCCATGGTGTGTTGGTTTTAACAATTCTTTTCCTCTTTTTTGATTAGGGCTAAGAAACTTCTTAGGATGTTTAAAACCTGGCAAATTACTCAAGGTTCTGTTGACTTGTTAGTTGGCCCAGTTGGTAATAACCCCTGGTAATCCTTCTGGTTAAAATAGTACATAGAAGATGGTCCTCATGTCTTAACACCCACACAAATTCAACGTTGTTCTTGTTCGCCAGTTAATTTGAGGCCTGATGGCATTCGTGTAGCATGTGTGATCACAAGCTGTGATTTTTGAGTGTTTTTAATGCCGCTTGACTGTCTTACATGATGCATATGCTGATTGCATCGGTTTTTAGTAAGGAGATGTTTTGCCACCATGTGGATAGCGTGTACTTCTGCTTAAAAAATAGTGGCGTTAGCCATTGAATTCTTCTGTGAACCATTTTTAGAAAAATCCTGGCACGCAGTCCGTGCCTCTAGTCCTGCCTTTCCTAGTAGGGAACCAAACATTATATTTATGATTAAAGATCATTTTCGTTGATCTAATCGCTTACTGCAGCCATATCCAATAAAGAAATGGCTCTAAGAATTCCTAGATAATCTTTACTTTCTTTAAAGTGGTGTACCTCATGTAATTTGAGGATCTGCTTTATAGCTTCCTCCTAATTGTCATCGGTAGATGATCCAAACTGAGAGGGTCTCCATCACGGCGGTAGGTGTAGATTTCATGGCACCTATGGTGGGCAGACATGTAAGCCATTACATCTTGCCAACCTTAATTGAGCGATACTTTCGTCTACTTTCTTCTACCAAAATGCGGACGTATAGAGGACTCCAGGTCTGACGACCTGTTTGTAGATCTAGTTAGTTGCCCTGGGGTTTAAGCCCTACGTTTTACCAATCATTTAGCGGCACGACCTAAAGTTTATATGGCCTTACTGATAATTTTAATCAGGAGACTCCCACGTTAATTTTTGGTCCATTGTCTCCCCAGGTATTTTACCTCCTTAGAGAGGATAATAGTGGTTCCATTTAACTGAATACTTAGAATATTTAAATTTCTTCGTTAAGTAAAAGCTACAAATGTGATTTTTACGGGTTTATGTTCATGCCTTCTCTTAGACACTAATTGCGTGTTAAGTCAATGGCATTTTGCATTCGCTTTCTAATTATGGAGTTATACTTGCCCTCACGGATATGGTAATGTCGTCAGCGTAATCAAGAACGTTATACCCTTCTCTACTCGTTCAGTAGTTCATCCACTACCAGTGACCAAAATAATGAAAATGTGACTCTACCTTGTGAGGAACCTCTTGTAGCGCTACCTATGCTGGTAAATACTTATCTACCTATTAGCATGTTGTTTATGTAATAGAGTAATAGGCAGTGTTAGTACCCGCGTCTTGATATATTGGTCTACTAGTTTCTCCGCTGTTTTAAGCATAAACAAGGGAGAGACTTATTGAATATATGTCATCTAAGTGTTTACACCCCTTTGTGTTGAAATATGACCATTACTTTTTCCGTAGTTGAGAAACATAGCCATATAACAAACTTCGTATAAATATTTTGATCAGTGTTGCTAGTAGGATGTTCTGTCTTTGTTGAATGAGCGCCAGGAACACTCCATTAGAGCAATTCTTCCACAGTTTCCTGGAAGGTTAATGTTATTATGGCATCTTCAAGTTTAAGTGCACTTATATTTTCTTTGCTACCTTTTAACACTCTGCTTATATCAAGTGCTTTATTAAGGTTCTCACAAAGGTCTTCCAAGACCTTTTTTTTCTATTTACAAAGATTCAGTAAGAGCAATCCGGTATTCTTTTCTAGATCTCTTTTGATTTACGCAAATCTCTCTTCTGGTTTTGCTTCGCAATTTATTTAGCTCATTGTTCCACCAGGGTACTTTACTCTTAGTCTTTTTGGTTTTGAGGGGACAGTTTACTTCAAAGGCCTTTGTTGTAAGGTAAACTGTTCTTTCTAAGTCGTTGATTGACCTTATTTTTGTTGGTACTTTCTTCATGCCATCATCTACGTTACTTCTGTGTCCTTCCCAATTGGTCTTGCTAGGGATCCTGTATGTTTGGTTTGTCATGCAACAGCCCCTCAATTTGAACATAATCAAACAGTGATCGGAAAAGAAACACCTTCTTGAGACACTTCCCAGTTACTTATTGGGTTTGAAACCTTCCTAGAGACTAAGGTTAAATCGAGAATCTTCTGCCTTATAGAGTTTATAAAGGTTGGGCGATTGCCCTTGTTAGCCAGGTGGTAATGTTTCTTATTCTTATTTTTATATATGTAAGTAAATGTAATGCATAAAGCAAAATTTATAGTAATTAACTATTTTAATTATAAAACGACACTGATTTTATAATAGAAGACTACTAGTTACAAATTTTTTTAAATTTGATAAATGATGTTTGACGTAGCCATAGTAATAGACAATAAGGTGTAATAAAGAACTGTCCATTTATACTGGTTCTAAATTCATATTGTAATAAATTTCATTAGAGTACAGAATGTGAAATTCTAATAAATGAATTACGAATAGGAGTACAAAAGTGAATTACGAACATAACATGTCATTATAGATTGTGTGTATAAATTCAGTCACGTTGTATATTGAGAGAGAAAATTAATGAAACTGTAAATCTATAACACATTAAGAACAAACACGAACAAAAAATTTGCGAAAATCTTATATTGTCGAGTTGCTGAAAGTAAACGAAGCATCGTCAGCAATATTAGAATGATCTGATGGGTTAGCACGGATCGTTAGATAAATAATCACGTGCAGGCTTGCCTGAAGTGCTGACGACACCTACAGGATAAAACTTAATCGTTCAAATAATTAATGAATGATTCGTATTAATTGTACCATTTATATTTTTGTTCCCAATTTCGAATAAACCACTTGCAATTTGTTTTATTTTTTCCGTAATATAAAATTGAAACAATCTGCGACGCCCCCGGAATTCTTCCTGATAGAGCTTTTTAAATGCATTGAAACACCTGTTTTTATGGAAATTTAGAGTGTAAAAAGATGAAGAAGCTTCAATTTATGTGTATGTGTAGGTTAACAGCATAATTTAATTTGAAATTTGTTTCTATAGGTTCTTTCTTCTTTGTTTATCAGCCTGCTCATTAAAACCTTTTATACATTGTAGGAAACCCTTTCCAAAATATTTTATAATAAAAGATTTTGATTAAAAATATTCTATAAAATAAATTCTAAAGTTTGTTACAATTTATAAAAGCAAGAGAACATTTTTGCTAATAATTGCGGCTTATTTATTAAGAAAGTTACTTTAGAAAGTATTTATTTTCTTGTTTACTTCTTAGTTTTTATATTTAATGTTTACCATTAAAAAAAAATGTAAGGCATATATTATTATAATTAAAAACTAAAGTATCTAAGAATTAATTGCAAATTTGCAATTTAATTGACGTATTAAAAACTACATTTATAATATACAATCACAAACTTTGTTTCTAAATGTTTACAATTGTAGACATAATAACAATATTAAACAATACAAAAAGAAGTAAACTTATAATTGAAAGAAAAGCGGGTCGTTGGTTGGCGTTGAGACGTTTAAAAAACAAATAAAAATTAAACACAATCAATAAGAATTAAGTAAAATTTAATATTTTTTAAAGTAACTTACAATGATACCTGATTATTATGCGTGTAGTGACAGAAAATATAAATGCCAGTTTCTATAAATAAAAAAAAACCGGACCATTACTAAGGAAAGCTTCATAAATAATAGTTAACCGAAGCAAACAAGATCCCTGGAGGGGCGTGTCCAAGGTCGCATAATTTGGATTGGACATTCACAACAAAAATTATTACAATACAAACATTTTTAAGGTTATGTTACAAAGTTGCATTTACTACAAAATATTTATAAACACGTACCTTGTCTCGAAATTATTTATTAAGAGCCTTAAGACTTTTTTAAAGATGAACTTGAGGCAAAATAATAAAAGATGCAGGAATCGACTACTTCGACAAAAACTTCGTTTTCACGTAATATTCGGTTATTGCTATTGGACAAAACCTTTACCGCTACCAATTTTAAAATTAGTTGCCATATTTTCCGGGGATCATGTTTGCTTCGAAGCGCTGTAGTTATAATCGTAAATTGTTGATTGCCTTTTGGTTAGACAATTTGTGTTCATAATTGAAAGGCAATAAACATTTTTGACTGCTTTAACCAATTACATGTATCAATAGCTGAGTTCTCATCATTGTCAGTGAACTGATACTAAATTAAAATAAGAAGTGAGTACCACTTTATTAATTCTAAATTGTGAGTGAGGGAAATTGGATAATGCAAGTGAATATTGTTAGTGTATAAGTTCATAATTTCTTTGTTATTAGTAATTTAGTCAAATTTTTCTGTTATCAAATATATTGTAATTGTTAAACGCTGGTGAATAATATTAAAATCCCTAGGTTAGCTAGAGCCATAAATATATGTGATGATTAAATTTGTTGTTATTAATAATTTGTATTTAATACATTTAATTGTCAAATGAACTTTATATTCTCCTGTTTCTTGCGTGTTTCATAATTCAAAAAATTAATTTAATTTTAAATGACATAGTGAATGACCAGCATCTGCAATTTTGGTAAGTAACAACCACAATTTTTGAGTGTATTTAGAACTTTACCTGTCTCACATAAGACAAAAGAAATCAATGAAAATATTACCATTTAATTTTGAATAATCATTCAAATAATTTGTCCATGAGCGCATGAGCCCACATGCATACACTATTTATATCAATTATCTTGTATTTACTAAAATTGAAACTTTGTTGCGCATGGTACCAACTAAATTTACTAACGTGAATGACAATAATCTAAATCTTAAATACAGGTCAAACAAATAAATTTTCTTAAAAATTAATACAGCTTTGTCACTGACCAAGTAGAACCATCATTACAGAGTTACCAAAAACAAAATTTGAAGAATAAATTACTATGAGAAACATTTTTTTGTAAAGATGATTAATTAAGCATTATATTATGACCTTAAGTTATTTCATTATCTATACGGGTGATACACGCTCAATGGTAACTTAGACGTTTACGCAAAACGAGGCATAGAATTATTCTAAAAATTTGGTAATAAAGTTATTGGAAATGATCTGTCGACCTATAATATTATCAAGGATGCGACGTTACCTTTTTTTTAGAAATATGTAGCAACTACATTATTTCAAACGGCACATCCTGTATATTTTGGCTCTATTCGATTTGCCATTACTTTTGATCGTTTTGTTTAATATTGTCCTATACTTATCTGCAGCGGTTTACGAGATATTAATTATTTTGTTAAAAACATTGTCCAAATTAAACGTTTATTGCTGCGGTATTTGGATTCGTAAAAAGCTAACATTTTGAGTGTGACTTACCAAGTTCCTGTACATTAGCCCTTTGTAGAAAAGTTTGTTTTGCAATATACAAGAGAGTAAACAATTTGTTATTTTACCGCTAGATACAAAAATGAAGAAAAAGCATTTTTTAAATATTATTAAATATTCTAAAAAGCAATTAATATATCTTTTAAATGATTTAACATCTTTCTATACCTAAATAGCAAAGTTTCTGCAAAAATCGGAATATGTTGATATTATTTTTCATAGCTGGCTATGAAATGTTTTATAAAAAAATTCTTTTGAGGAAATTAACTTAATTATGAGCACTCAAATTACCCCAAATCTAATTTTTGAGCACCAGCACTCTGCATGCCCCCTGTAACTAGTAATCAAAGTCAAAAGAAAAGTACTTTAAAAATTAGTTAAATTGAGAAATGCGCTTTCAGAAATATTAACTAAATTATGAGCATTCATATTACCCCAAATCTAATTTTTGAGCATTATTACTCTGCAAGCCACCTCCGGCACTCGTAATCGAAATCAAGATAGAAGTACTTTTGAAAATTAGTCAAATCGGAAAATGTTTTGGCAGAAATATTAACTAAATTATGAGTACTCAAATTACCCAAAATCTAATTTTGAGCACCTCTCTGCACGCCACCCTGTCACTAGTAATAGAACTCAAGAGAGAGATTTTGATTTCTAAAATATTTGAATTATAAGCATTTTATGAGCAGTCACAATATTGTCGTGCTAATTTTTGAGCACTACCTCTCTGGGAGTTATCTCTGAAATTTGCAGTTGCAGTCATAATAGAAGTACCTTAAAAATCGGTTATATAAAAAATTCTTTTGCAGGAATATTAATTAAATTATAAGCACTTAAATTACCTCAAATTTAATGATTGAGCACAATATATTTGCAAGCCACTCCCGTCACCCCTAATCGAAGTCAAGAGAGTGTATCTTAAAAATAAGTCCTATAAAATATCTTTTTCCGGAAGGTTAACTAAATGTTGAGCACTCAAACTACTACAAATCTAATTTTTGAGCACTAACATTCTGCAAGCCGCCCAGTCACTAGTAATCAAACTCAAAAGAAAAGTACTTTAAATATTAGTCGAATTGGGATATTAACTAAATTATGGGCACTCATATTACCCCAAATCTAATTATTAAGCACCATTACTCTGCAAGCCATATCCGTAACTAGTAATCCTAATCAAAAGAGAAGAACTTTGAAAATTGCTTAAATCGTGAAGTGCTTCTGCCATAATATTCACTAAATTATGAGCACTCACATTTTTCAAAATCTAATTTTTTGATATCCATTACTATGCAAGCAAGATTAACTAAATTATGAGCATCCAAACTATACCAAATCCAATTTTTAGCACTATTACTATGCAAGCCACTCCTGTCACTAGTAATCGAACTCAAGAGATAAGTACTTTTTAAAATTAGTCAAATTAGAAATTATTATTAGGTAATTAAATTATGAGCACTGATAGTACCCTAAATCTAATTTTTGAGTACCGCTACTCAGCAAACCACCTCCGTCATTGTATCAAAATCAAGAAAGAAGTACCTTAAAATTGCTTGAATCAATTTAACACTAAATTCAACCACCTTTCTTCCAAGCTTATCTTCTTATATATCGAATTCAAATTTTAAGTGTCAGTTTTGTAATTGATCTTATTTTCATATTTGTTAATATAAATTATCTCAAACATTATTAGTTTTTGCTTCTTACACTCTACATACAAGATGGTTCGATTATCAAAGTCGAAACAATATTTTTACTGGCGTCCAACTTGTTATCCTTATTATACAATTTCTTTCTTTTTAAAAATACACTCATATTGACAATTTTAAAAACAGTTGTTTTTGTGTGATCGGGGGAGGAACAATGTTAGTTGGTAGGTTTAAAATTACATTTAAAATTAAAATTTTAAAATCGAACTTATGAAGATGGGATAAATATTTTTCACCTTTTATTTAAATAACCTAGTAGACTTATCGCCTACTTGACCATCACCTAGTTGACTGATTGCTTACAAGACCATCGCCTAGTTGACTATCGTTGACTATCCTGATAATTAGAAATTAACTACTAGTGGATATAAACCCACTGAAAAATTCCCAATAATAGCTGAGCGATAAGCACGCGACATACTTCTACTTCGTAAGTACTATTTCTTGTTGTATTCCCATTTTTATAAACGTTTAACGCCATTTTGGAACACGTTGTAAACCTCCTATCAAGATATGGTTAATGGCAAATAAATAATTACAAAGCAAGGCCGTGAATTATGAGAGTTTACTAATAGATTTAACAATTGTCTGAAGCCTGAATGATTGGTTTTTGTATCGGCTGTTCCTGTTGCTGTCGGGGGCTTTATCGAAGCTAACTGGTGACCTCCAGTTAATCTTACGGAGTCAATTTGGTCATCCATATCTGTACATCTTATTCCTGCCACGTTTATCTACTTCCATACTACTCATCGTCTGTACGGAAAATGCACTTGCCGAACCTGCCTACGTATGATCGTAATCTACAAACATTCAGAGAAGTTGAAAATAATGCATGTTTTTTTTTTATAACTGTATATTTTACGCGTGACTGTATTTGTAGTCCGAGGTGAACTTTTGCGCATTGTATTTGATCGATGTAATTTAAAAGAATTTTTGAACAATTTGTTTAATGTGATTTCGCTTTTTACTATTTTAGATTTGACGTCAGGTATCGGTACTTTACGTAATTTTGTTGCTTAAACTTAAGTCATTAATTTCACACGTATTTGTGTGTAGTATTTGTGAAAAAATTCAAGTAACGGTTTGTCAAAGCAATTACCAATTTATACTGCGACCACACTCTTTTCAGTGGTTTCCTATCGGTGCAGCTATTAAATATTTTGGGCGGTTCAAACACATTCTGATGAGAACAAATAGTTTTATTTAATTACTAGCCGAATAATTTGTATTGTGTATTTATCTACACTATATTATTGTCTGTTTTATGTTCTTGGAGATTCTAGTTGCTCTAGAATATTTACTACACGTTTCACTAGATAGAACCCTTTTGTTTATTTTTTTCAGTGTAAAAGCCTTTGATTTAATTACTCGTAAGTACACCCACGATCCCTCTTTGACTAACAGAGCTACGGTTCAGATTTTCAACACTGTGACTTAATTTATAGTTTGTGTATAAATATACCGTTACATATTTGTACTGTTATAGTTAATTTAATTAAAAATTGCAAAATTCCTACCTTAATCCAATTGTCACTTATACAGCACAAACACTTACTAAAAAAGGATGTAATCACTTTAAAATTATTCATCGGCAGATGTTACGCTACGATAAAAGTTGAATGTTGACATAAACTTTAAACAGACAATAGTATCAGATATGATTAGTCATAACTATATTTTGTCAACTAGGTAGGTACCTATTTAGAAAACAAACACAAATTTAACATAAATACTTGCGAAGTACCTACGAAGTACACTCATGAAATTTAAAACTTGGACACCACAATTTCTGTAAACAAAAGTTTGCACATTGTGAAGCGGGCTTAAGGGTATCATTTACAATTCTAACAGCAGGTAGTCTCAGCAGGGGTTATCTTATAGAAGGACTGTAGAATGAATCATTACACTAAGCACGTTTTAGAAAATAGGTAATTTACGTTACTTACTTAATTTTTTTTTTAAAGAATATATTTGAAGGTATCGCTAATTAAACACCATAGCTCGATTAATTATCGAATCAAAATTTTGTTTAGGAAATGTTTACAAAATAAAATTAGAAATAATTTTGATTTAAAAACGTCTACAAGCAATAACTTTTAAATTAAATCAAAAACTAAACATGGTTATTTGGGTTGACTGATTATTACTTATTTTTAAATAAATCTAACCTACTAATTATTGTAAGTTATTAAAAAAAATCATTAAACTCTCTATTCATAATATTTAGTCCTTACAAAATGTATATTTTATGACGTTTCATTTTTTCTGTAGTTAATATAAAAGTGAAAATAAAAACTAAGGCAATTCTTATTGTCAACGTATATATTTACTACAGAAAAAAATGAAACGTCATAAAATATACATTTTGTAAGTACTAAATATTACGTAATAGAGAGCCAATGATTTTTTTAATAACTTACAATAATTAGTATGTGAATTTATTTAAAAATAAGTAATAATCAGTCAACCCAAATAACCATGTTTAGTTTTTTGATTTAATTTAAAGTTATTGCTTGTAGACGTTTTTAAATCAAAATTATTTCTAATTTTATTTTGTAAACATTTCCTAAACAAAATTTTGATTCGATAATTAATCGAGCTATGGTGTTTAATTAGCGATACCTTCAAATATATTCTTTAAAGAAAAAAATTAAGTAAGCAACGTAAATTACCTATTTTCTAAAACGTGCTTAGTGTAATGATTCATTCTACAGTCCTTCTATAAGATAACCCTGCTGAGACTACCTGCTGTTAGAATTGTAAATGATACCCTTAAGCCCGCTTCACAATGTGCAAACTTTTGTTTACAGAAATTGTGGTGTCCAAGTTTTAAATTTCATGAGTGTACCTAAACAGTTTTGTAAACCAAAAAAATGAAAAAATTTATTGATGATTTTACGTACAACTGGATGAATAATCATAAATATTACTGCCACTCCCTACCTGTTTATAAGACCGAGATATAGAAAAATTTGTTACATAGGAGATCTACTACCGATTAGAAAATTATTGTATAGCGGTTTGATTTTTTCATTTAGGTGAAAGTTTAAAAATCGCTACCCTAATATTTTTTTATGAATTTCTGTTACTAGTTAGCAATTAATTTATTTTCTCGTATTATTTTCGTAAAAGTGTCAATTTTCAACTAATGTAAATTACACATCGTTATGTCAGTTTCCTACTGAACAATCACTTTAATATCCTTCTTAGGTATTATAATAAAAAATTACCTACTATAGTACACGAAAGTTGTCTCGCAACGTTTTTTTATTCATTTACACCATGTACTTTTTCCGTAAACAACAGATTCTATGTCGAAAATTCTACATTTTCTTAACACCTTCTGCAAGAAAAATCTAAAATAATTAAGTTAAAACATAGTTAACTAAACTACAGCATAACTTGTCTTCGTTCGAATTTAGCCATATTTACTCAAGCATACCAAAGGGGTTAATGAGCGGCGTTGCAGAGAAGTGTTTTCGGTAAATTACGTAATTGGCTTTTGGTAATTAACTAACTACCTGAAGTCGTGTATTTAATATAAAACGTCAAACACGTTATAATTGCGCTAGTAGAATTTAAAAAATAAGAATTAGATTAATGAATTAAGACGAAGAATAAAGGTTTCATTAAATTTGACTTCAGTAACGCAGATGTACATTTCTTCTCAAGTATAGTTTGTCTCACACAAGAATGCAGCGAAGTACATTTTTGATAGGCCGAAAGCATTTTAGGAAAGTTGTTTTCAACCTCAATTATGCGCTTTTAACCCAACGGTCTACCCAAACCACAACACGAAGTTTAACAATTAATTGCACCTACCATTTCAATTTCTAAAACAAAATTCTTAAGTACTGTATAACTTGATTTTAGTTGAACTAATTAGGGTATTTTAGAAAATATTTATTCTAGAGTTATTTTTAAAGACACGTTTTTTAAAACAAAATAAAAAAAGCCTTTGAATGCTTAAATTGTAATACTGGAAAGTATTTATTGTTTTAGAGTAAACTTTCTATCATTTTTCAAATAAAAATAATTCTTTTTCCATAAATTGAATAATGTTTAATGTAGCTCTGATATAAGAAAACGAAATTTAAAAATCTTGATTTCAATTTTATTTGGATTTGTGTGATTTAGATATTTTGCAACCGTAATACTGATTTGAATATTAAAATATACACACAAAAACATGTATCCAAGATATTTAGGTTTTATTAATCCCGAATATGTTATGAACAAACCAAATCTAATATTAATTAATTTGATTGCGGAAACTATTTTGAACATAGGAATTATTTCAAACGCCAAACGCACATTATTAGAAAAAATCAAACCGTGAAAATTAGACTCAAGTTCTAACATTCATGTTAGAAATGTCAAACTTTGGCAATCTACATACTAATTCATTTGAAATACAAATTATAATGTAAATATTCCAAAACGTATATTTTAAAATATGTTAAGTAGAAAATTAGCTAAAGTTTCCTAATATGTATGTATGTAATATTTCATGTACAGAGCTTCTCTTGTGCCACAAGTATACATACACAAAACATAGATATAATTGTAGATAATAACAATGTGGTTAATAAGTAGGATGTGTAATCTAAACCTCGATAACAGATTTACTTGTAGTTCGAAGACAAATTTAGTAATAAATGTAGGGGATTACTTTCCTAATTATGTCTAAATCACCGATCTAAAATTTACTTTGATACTGTACTCGGGCGCAAACAAACGTGGAATTTGTCGGGGATCTCTAAAACACAAAAAATATCACAACTTCCTGTAAATACTAACTAATCCCTGATGTTAGCTAAACTAAAGAAATATCTAGAACCACTAGGAACTCTCTTAGACATAGAAACAAACCGTACGTTGATAGAAATATGTATATTATTATAGCGACTAGAGTTCAATTAACACACTAGAAAACACATCGACACAAGATAGATAATATCATTTAGAATGAATAGCAAAATATAGTTATAAAATAATAATTCACGAGAGCGAGTTAAGACACGAATACAAATTCAAGGCAGAAACGCCCCAAATAAGTTATCGTATTATACACCTTTGACCGTCGTAGCACCGATTTTTTCTATGCAAGCGATTCACGTAGCAAATGTTGTTTCGAATGTACTTGACAACAATTACGGAGTACCAGATCTGGTCGATTATTTAAATCAATTCAAAGCCCACAAAATTAATCAGGTACTTAGAAATATCTTTCTAGTTTACAAAATTACTTATACAGCGCCAAAAAGGTACGTTGTTAAACTCATGGCAGCGGTACGTACAGATAAAACGCACAAAGTTTATGAATGACATGCATAAAAGAATTAACTTAGCTTGTATAAATAGGAAGTCTTTGGTGTTCGACAGTTAATCGGCAGATGTGGCCGCTCTCGTATCCAAATCTAATATGTTATTATCCAAGGAAGAGAAGGAAAACCAAAAGGGACCTGTTGATAATAGTTACTGGGCTGCTCACAAAGAACCAGATAACAGGCTTATCTTGGTGGTGTCCTTGACCAAAAGGCGGTCCTAAGGTGGTTGAAAATCCAATTTTGGTGATAATACCAGACCCACTTCAATATTTTATAAATTTTTCGAATATTATCCTTGCCAGCATAACCAGAATTAAAGATCCATTGGATTAATTAAACGGAGTACGTCTGCAGTGACCAGCAGAAGAAACCAAAAGAAAAAAGTGCCTGCAATTAATGAACCCGTGAGAGCAAATATTTTATTAAAACAAAGATAAAGAAAAAAGGTACTTACACAGAAACAGTAGTCGAAGACTTATTCCCTAATTTGAATGGGAGTATTTTACTAACAATATTACAAAGCACATGTCTATTGTTCAATTTAGACAACATTATGTACACCTTTCGCGACAGTCAGCAAATGGAAAGTGTGAGGTATAACTGTTAAGTAAACAACTGAAAACAAATCATCGGAACTGACAATTTCAAATAACTAAAAATCCTCAAGATTTTTCAATATAAAATTCATTTTCAAATGCATATTGTAAACACTGCCGTCTATACTGTAGGGAGAAATTGGTCTATAAATCAATTATTTGCAAGATACCGTCACAAAGTACTACGTTTAATTTGCCACCAACTGGTAGGTTCTAAAAGGATTGATAAAATAGCGGTCACATTCATAACAAATTTTTTTAAACTTACGGATTTTGACAGTGTGCAAAGATCACAAAATAAGAAATGCAGTATTAAATTACGGTAAAAACTTGTCACTCCAATAAGTAATTAAACAAGTCAAAGATACTTTCAAACCTTTAAACGCACCCAACAAAGGTGCATCCTGAACGGCGTCGTGTACCAAAATAAATTAACAGGAAACTTGTTGATTTAACCATCGACTAAAAATCTCGTAAAGTTAAGTTACTTTTTACGCCCAGCCCTAGATAAAACTAATTTATTAAACAAAATTCACAGAGAAAAAACTTCGTCGCAATTTTTTTAAGAAAAAGCTTTTATTAAACTTTAAAAGTAACCACATAATTCTTCTTAAAGGTCGAGTACCATTTTGTAAAATTTTTGATGGATTGATGGTAGAACAAGATCTAAATTAGATATCGTGAGTTAAAGGGTTATAGGAGAAAGATTTAATTAGACCAAAAAACTTGCTTCATGTTCATTTTGGTGCCAATTACAAATTCTTGATTTTCTTCCAACGTTAGATTTTGATTTCAAGAAAAGGGTTTAGTAAAAGGGAAACCAAAATGTAGCTCTGTATGTACTTTACATGGATATAACCTAAATTTTATCTAACTCAAGCTCGACTTGAATTCGTAGTTTTACAAAATATACAGTGTGTCTCTAACAATTTTGGATCTATAAAATTTGACAAGTTTTAAAACTTATATTTTTAATCTGAAAGTGTATTCCTAGATGACTCTAAAGTAGTAGCTTTTGAATGATTTTCAGCAATACCTCTGTACCAAAATGTACACTCATGAAATTTAAAACTTGGACACCACAATTTCTGTAAACAAAAGTTTGCACATTGTGAAGCGGGCTTAAGGGTATCATTTACAATTCTAACAGCAGGTAGTCTCAGCAGGGGTTATCTTATAGAAGGACTGTAGAATGAATCATTACACTAAGCACGTTTTAGAAAATAGGTAATTTACGTTGCTTACTTAATTTTTTCTTTAAAGAATATATTTGAAGGTATCGCTAATTAAACACCATAGCTCGATTAATTATCGAATCAAAATTTTGTTTAGGAAATGTTTACAAAATAAAATTAGAAATAATTTTGATTTAAAAACGTCTACAAGCAATAACTTTTAAATTAAATCAAAAACTAAACATGGTTATTTGGGTTGACTGATTATTACTTATTTTTAAATAAATCTAACCTACTAATTATTGTAAGTTATTAAAAAATCATTAAACTCTCTATTCATAATATTTAGTCCTTACAAAATGTATATTTTATGACGTTTCATTTTTTTCTGTAGTTAATATAAAAAGTGAAAATAAAAACTAAGGCAATTCTTATTGTCAACGTATATATTTAGTTTTTTGACAAGAATTTATTACATAATTATAATTAAGATACCAAGTTATAGTTTAAAATTAAATGAAAACGTTTTTTTTAAATAAAGGTATTACTATATAAATAAATATAAGAAATCAATAATGGGTGTGACCTCCATTATTATTGATACATTCTTGGAGGCGTCTGCTCATTGACGCTATCAAGGTATCAATATAATTAATATTAATCGTTTCCCATGCGGTATCAATGGCTGCAATTAGTGCATTACGGTTTACTGGTATAAAATTTGGCCCTTGTTGTCTTCGGATAACAGCAAGTATTCGAGCCCAAACATTTTCGATAATGTTAAAATCTGGGCTTTGCTGGCCAGGTGTTACAATTGTAAATGATACCCGTTAAGCTTCTTCGCTTCATACTGTGTGCAAACTTTTTGTTTACAGGAAATTGTCATGTCCAAGTTTTAAATTTCATGAGTGTACAAATAACTTCTAATGAATTGTAAATTTATTTTAACATAAGCTAATGAAATTATTCAGACGAGGTACCAAATGTATAAACATGTAACTTTAAATTATGTGCAAACTATTTTGAATTGACTCAAACTACATTAAATAACAATTAAAACAACATAAAGCATTGCATCTTTTGGATGGATAAATTTACTATATTTCGTGTTAAACTTCTGAATTGCAAATTTTACCTTTTGTTTGATTAAGTTTTACACAATTGATAAAACTAGAATAAATAAATAAACTTGATAACACTGTTTACGTTTAAATTAACACTGAGAATAATTGGCCCCAATTCATTGTTTTGTAAACAAATTCCTTCATATACAAATTTCAATAGTGTTTGTGTAGGTAGACTGAACGAATTGATTTATTGTTGTTAAATTAAATTTATTGTTTGACAATAGGTAGGAATATGGAACGGATAGACCAAAGCTGACGAAATTGCATTTAAATTAAAATTTTTAACAAATTCAATATTTTTTTTTATTCATTCTTCAAGCATTAGAAATTTGAATAAAATTACTATTTTCTTTCATATTTAAATAAAAAACATTTTGTTGTTTTTTCGGAAGTTTTAGTTTTTTTTTATCGAATAAAATTGTTTACGCTAAGATACGTTAACTATATAAAGGTGAAAAATTAATTATTAATTTAGTTTAATCCTAGCTTTTAACCATACTTTAGTGTTGTGTCAATATTAATAAGAAAAAATTGTGGCTATTACATCGACTACCAATAGCAAATAATTAGACAACAATTATAGACTTATATGTTTAACAATATTAACTATTCCAATAAAACAAGATAACTTTTTCTTAATTGGTAAATAAAATTAAGCTAACACATGTTGCATTATATATAAAAACAAACAGCGCCTCAATTTATTAAAAGAATCGTTATTTATGAGTGTAATATTTTACTTTTATTCAATAAATTACCGACCTTTATGTTACATTAATATTTTATTGGAACTACAATAGTAGCATTTAGGGTCAATGTTGGTTTTATTTTCAGCCATAAAATATAAGTACTATTTTCTAGTTATTGCTATAGGCGCCGTTACAAGAACTAAACTTTAATATCAGTAACATAAAAAATTAACATCATTTGTGTCTTATCCTACCTAAGCCGCGTTTGTTTTTGGCATACCAACAAATTAACGAACTTTAACTAAGAGTTGCCAGTTTTACTGATACCATTAAGAAAGCTGCACACAATAGCTTTGATATGACACACAATACTTTTTTTCATTTTGGTTTAATAGTGCATCATTTAGAAAGAATACAGTCGCATTTATTAGTTGGAGTGTTCCTCAAATGCTCGTTAATGTGATACTTTTAAAGAAAAGAAAATTAAACGTAAAGAAAAACTGTTTAAAAGTTACTTGTAAACAAAACTAAATGGGAAATTCTTATAAACTTTATCTCACACGAACAACTTTGAAAAAGTTTTCTTCCAACTTAACCCACGAAATGAGTTATCGTGCTTTTTAAGTTAAACATTTTACGAATGTTCATAATTACTTTGGAAGTTAAGTATAAAATTTTTTTGATTTGATATAATCCCGTCAGATGCAATATATATCATTAATTTCAAATACTACATTTTTTATAAAAATAAACACATTTTATTGGCAATTTCATCAATAGTAAATTAGGTGGTTAATGATTTATTTTACTACTTCTGGCTGCTGGTGATCCCAATTGACACTGTGTACGTAAAGCACTAATTTAGAAAATTTTAAAAAATTGTTAGATATCTCAATTCGTTAAGATATAACATTATCGACATTTTTTAATGAAACCCTTATATATTTATTCGTTTTGAAATACGATGTCTTTAATTTAAGAACATAAGAATTTGCGTACATGAAGTAAGTAGGTAGACAATTCAAATAATAAGCAATACTGTGATACAAAAAAGTTTAGAAAACCCAAAATTTTCAAGTTGCAGAGCAAATTAAAGCAACAACATGTTACAATTTTATTTTCGGAAGGTAGGACGTATGTCGAGAGCCGTCTTAAAACGTGTGTCGTGAGTAATATGTTACGACGAAAGTCGTATTTGACGCGCATTTTGTTAATTTTCCATTGGTAGAAAATAAAATCCGAATAAGCTTCCTAGATGAACAGCGAACATCTTCTATTCTTTCCGTAGGGGATTTTTAACATACGTCTTGAAGTTGAAATTTACACAAAAATTAGAATTTCAATTCAAATTGGTGGTTAAGTTTAAATTCGGCTAAATTCACCGTGAGTACACCTTGCTTTCTTTTCTTTCCTGTTTGTATTAATTCTAATTGCTACGTATGCTTTTAGCACGTTGCGTTGACCGCATGTTCTCGTTGTGTGGTGTACCTGGATATCTCCTGAGGGTGCTGGAGTGGCTGATTAAGAATCTTCCCTATTAATTAAAGACTACACCACAGTTTCTCATTAATTAACCTGCAGACAACCGGTGGATGCTACGTCTACAGGAGTTGGTTATGCTTCGTAACTTTATCGAAGGAGTCTATCGCCTTTCGTTCTTCTTTGCACACCTTTCCTAAAAGGAATCCTGAGGTTACCTAACTACCCGAACTGTTGATATTGTCGTTAGCAGGAAACTTACATGCTCGAAACTGCATCCTACCGATTACAGCTAAGTTTTATTATTTAAGTAACTTATTCAGTAATAATGCGTATAAAACTTAAATACATATGACATAGAACAGTTTGATCTCTAGTATTTACGTAAATTTTTATTTGGTGTACGCTCCACAACCCGAAGCTCAATACGGGCTTTGGGCGCTTTACTTAGCGTGGTTGACGCAAAAACAAAAGGCCTTTAGGGTTTGCGGGTCGTACTTTCCCTTTTATTCCTAGTTTGAGTTAGTTTAAATCTCCGAGTGTAAGTGATATGTGTACGTAGAGCCTTCTTAGTAGCCAATCTTTAATTAGAATGATAACTTTAACTCGGGTGTAACTAAAGCTTACTTGAAATCCGACACATTAATTGCAAACCTTATTTATTGTTAAGCGAAGCTGCTGCTAACGCACGTAACTATATGCGACGGTCTCTCTATTTCTATTGCATTCTCTTACCATTTTAAGATTTGTTTGTTGTAGCATATTAGACTTTAAGTAAAACCTGCTAATCTCCTGTTCGTCGGTTTTATTTCTTTCTTTTACCCAGCAGGTGGCGCTTTGTTAGACAGCAGTATAATTTTTTAGAATTCTGCTAGGACCTCCCACTCTACGACGAAGCCGGACGCTGCTGATCTAACTACTATAAATACTTTATCCTCCACGAACTTAGGGCGCTACATCGAGCCAAATTTCCTTTAGTTGTTTTTTTAGGTTGTTCCGCTAGAACCGTCGCTTCTTTTTGTTATTTGTAAACCGCAACGGTTACAAATACGCACACTATCCTTAATGGTAAATGTCATTCGATCCAGCTGTCAAGCTTGAAGATAAAGTCGCCTTTAACAAATGAACACTCTTAGCATATTTGCAATTCGTCTAAGTACTCTTGTTTTCACATGTGCCAAAAACTTGATGTATGCCTTTTAATCATCTTGGTTAGAGTAGAAAAAGTGTGAAAGTGAGAAAGAGCTCAAATCATTTGCATCGTTGCATAGAGATGATAAAAAACGAGAATCTAAATTGGTTTTACCTTAGAACGCATGAATTAATAATGAACTATTACAAGAGCGAGGGAGATTAATTGATGATTGATGATGATGAAACATGATACAAGTGCTTTTAAGTTCTTATAAAACATGCTGTTATAGTTTTAAAACCTTAAAGAGGAATGCGTACTAGCAGTGCGCTGCCGCTAAATCATGCACTATAAGTAAGCATTTTAATGCGTCGAATAATCTCAAAGTACCTATAAAATTGACTAAAATTTTCAAGTTATCAGCAATGTTTTGATTGAAATTGAAAGATATAAGCAGGGACTTTGTCGTGGCCGTAGCAGATTTTTAATTTTGCATTTATTTCTTTTGTCTTTTATAAAACGTTAAGTTTTACTTCAAACTATTAAAATTAATATCTGTTTTAAGGGTACTTATAGTGCATAATACGTATTCCTCTTAACTCTGTATTAAAAAAAATACCAAAATCAAGAAATTGCAAAAAACCTGTCTATCAGTAGTTTTTATGGAAACAAGTTACCTACGTTTTTGTTGTTGTATTGGTGACTGTCGCGGTAGAACCTTATGAATGACAGAAACGAAAAGAAGCAACAGCAAGTTTGCTGCAGAAGAAACCCAGAGATGCTTATTACAATGATTTAAGTAGTTTAAATAACTAAAGCCAGGAAAACAATGTTTGTGTGGTAAGCGAAGACGTGCTTTTGAGTTACTTTTCTAAGGTCAAAAACGTTTCGCAGCCTCTTCAATGTAGACAAAATATAGCATGTTAAGATCGACATTAAAGTTTCCCGAAAATACAGATATTTCACAATGTGGCAAGTTAATCGCTTTTTCAAAGAACTAATAAAAAAATTTCAAGTCCAATAAATTAACAGTTTTTGAAAGCGAACATTCTTAACAGTTTATATCAGATGCAAAAAGGTCGAATTTGTTATTTCAGAATGAAATTTAATATTTTACATTATATGTCGCATTAAATTTCGGTATGTCAAGTGGGTGCCGATGTTCTGAATTGAAGACCTAAGTGGATGAAGGTGCTAAGTTACAAAACTAGACTTTTGAGATAATTGGCTTTGAAAAATGGAAAAATAACTGATTGCACTGTCACAGATATTACATTAACTTGTTTGTGGTGAGGCAGATTTTATAGAGCCGATCAAGAATTTTCGTTTTGTGGTAGAAAAAGTTATATTTTTAAGGTACAACATACATAAATTGAAAAATAGTTCACTTACCACTTTCATTCACGTAGCTTTAACATTTTTTTTAAATTAGCGTGATTGATGATAAGGTCAAGCAACATTATCTCGCTTAGTGACAACTTTAACTAATGCAATAAAAATGGAAACTTTATTCTAAATGATATTAACATCGTAAACTTAAAATTAATATTCTTGAAATTCGTAAAAATGTTCACAGAGTCACTCTTTTCTTCCCTTTAAACTTATTTTTCTTCCCCAAACTTCTCTCCAAGTCTATAATATTCAAGTAGTAATATTGATATTGCTCATCAATGAAGCACATTTGTTCCTTCAAGTTTTTAATTTTTTCATCTGATAGTTTTCCAGTTTTTAGCTCGAGGAAGGTATATCGTCTGATCTGCTTCACTTTCCTTGCTTTTTCAAAATACACACCTCTTTGAATTCAGTCTCATCATTGTGTGAGTCTTTGTACAAATAATATCCAAACCTCTCAACTCTAATCCACTTGACAGAATCTCTGAATTGCACTTTTTCATTGTGCGTACTTACTTTCCTGTTCACTAGTTGCAACTATAAGGGCAAATTCACGAAAGTGTGGCTCCATGTCAGTGACGTGATTAATTTTACTCGCCTTGCTTATGATGTCTTGATACTGACCTAGAAGAAGAATTTTCTCATGTTTCCTCAAAACCTTTTTGATGCGTCCAAAGTCTCTGTCCGAATCTAAAAATGAATGACCTACTTCAGAAAACATATGCTCAATAATTTTGAAGTATCCTTTGAGAATCATTAGTTGATATAGACAAATCACAAGAAAATTTTGGTTTGGCCAGCACATGAATCTGACAGAAATAATCAGCTCATCTCTTTTGTTAATTCTGAATCAAACTCCACTAGAGTTAATAACAAGCTTGCCACTTCTGTGCTTACTCGATTCGTCTGATTTTCAGTTCAAGTGAAAAAATTTGATCTGTTCTGGCCTGTGATGATTGAATAAATACCAACATTATAGAACCACATCTGTCTTAGATAGAAAGCTTTCGATGTAGTAAGTTTTGGAAGCGCATGGTCTGTTGTAGATCCACTGTTAGGTAAGCTATCAGATTGTTCTTCTCACATTTTTTTTTATCAGAACGTTGAGCCTCAAATGCTTTCTTGTATCTTCTTATGTGTTCCTCATTGCCATTTCCAGCATCGCATGTACTGCAAGTATCGCTGCGCGGATGCCCAAAAGAGGGATTGAAACATGTATTAAAAATAGAGTCTATAAGTACAGAGTTTCACTTGAATTCTTCAGATTTTTCTTTTTTCGGCGCATCTATCAAGGAAAAGTGAGTACATTTTCTGAACTGATAAGAGAGGTGACAAGTATCGTTTGTGGGGATTCCTGTGTCTAGAGTAGTTGTGACTCCTCGTTTGAAATTTATTAATGTGATTGATAATGTATTCCTCGTACTCTCTGCTCACTGTTTTTTGGCAGACTTTTTTGTCGATCCACATCTTTCCGCTGAATCGACTGAAAAATAAGAGCATTCTTAGCGTTCACATCCAGTTTGTAGAAGCTGGTGAATATCTTCCTCTCATGAGCATTAAATTGCTGATTGCACTTGAACCGACATTTTCTTCATTACACAGAAGTCCTAGGTTTGGTTTTTTTCCCTGACTTTAACACCTTTTGAGAAATATATTCAAGACCCTTCTCTCTGGCTATTGCGGCTGAACGACGTTTCCAAGCATCTGGAGTTCTTTTTTTTCTAGACATACGCATTTTTTTCTTCTTATGTGTCAAGTCAGATGTGTTGTCATTTACTGTTTCTTGATTTTCTCCATTACCATTGTTTATTTTTTGTTTCAAATTTTCTGAGACAATATGCAGAGGAATTTCATCATCCGAACAGTCGCTCAGCAGAACTTTGTTGATAGCTGAAAAACATTTTCATTCCATTAACCAAATCTACACCCTGTGAGCGAAGGTGTTGATTTTGACGTCAAAACATAGGTATGAGTACATAAATACAATATTTTATATTTTACTTAAAATAATAGGTAAGTAAGTAAAAAAAATCATTGCTTTAGTTGATCGCCATTTCTTAAAACTCACCAGAGTTATCTGACGTCCCTTTTGGTGCTGGCAAGATCAAAATCCAAATCTTCTGGCATTTCAGCTTCAGATATTTTTAGGGGTTGGAAAGAATCAGTTCTATTAGTCTCATTCTGCATTTGCTGGCAAGCATTCCAGTCATATGAGCAACAAGGATCATCTACGATGTAATCAACTGTAACAAAACCAAAAAGATACTCATACTACTGGATTGTTTTGAATATAGGTTATTTTTAGAAATTGTTGGCTTTTCAATAGTCGAAAAAGTTACTCAGACTAAAATTGTACAAAAGAAATGTTTTATAGGTACTTACCAATAATCGAATCACTATCTCGTGTGTACTCAAAGTGGTACCGAATTGTGCATTTTCTAGGTTATGATAGCATTTTTCCAAGCTTTCCTCGTTTTGCTGTCCATATTTTTATCAGCATTTTCGGCAAATTGCAATAAGGCACTTTTAACAATTTTTTTGCTCTTGAAACATTTGAATCCGTGGATTTAGCTCTTAAAATCCGGATAACAAGATACTTATACGCGCAAAACAACTGACGAAATCGAGTATCATAAAGGATGAAGGTGTTATGTGCATTTAACGGTCCAAATTATTGAGCGCCGCAAATAAAATTTTCAGGACACGAGTGGATAAAGGTGTTATGCGCTAAACTCCTTCAATCATTTTAGATATGGAACTAAAACCGTCACATAGCACCTTCATCAAGTATTAAAATAACAGAACTTGCCTCGAACTTTATGAATGAAGGGGATATGCTAGATGAGTGCTTAACTCTTTTATTCATAACAAAATCTCAATTTTCGAAAAATGTTACTTAACACCTTCATGCACTTAGGTCTTCAATTATTGAACATGTCCAATCAATAACGTAGAAGATAAAGAATCCTATATGTTGGTATCTGTGCCAGATAATAATAATGGGAGCATAGCCTGGCGGTAAAAAAGCGCCAGTTTAGGAAACTGGCTACCGCGGGCAACGCTGGTTTAATTCCAGTAACGGCGAAAGATTTCTCGAGTTAATTTAGAAGGTTTGCTCCTTACCGTGGTTTGAATCCCCATTAAGCCGCTGGGTCCCGGTTACCATACTAACAGCTTTGGTAATCGTTAAAAATATATCACAGTCAATTCAAACCCGTCTGGCCAGCATAGTTGTGTAAGACCAAATTCCACTAATATACGAAGGCGATGCTTTACAAAGGAGTAATAAGCTGTGAAGTACAAATACAAATACATGTTTCATATAGCTTTTATTGATTTTAAAAAGAAGTATTTAGGTAATTGCTTGATTTTCGTAGAAAATACATGTCTCTCATGATCTAAGAATGTTTCTCTAGTTATTTTTGTGCTATAGAAACAAGATATGAACTATGAGAATAAATAATCTATCTAATTTACTATCAGCAATAGCTAATTTTTTGAAACTTACCAGAACCAGAGTCGTACACAGAACACTCTTTGAGACGCACATCAGCGACTTTATTGCTTAATGCTGGAGGCGATCTTTGGTCGATAGAAATTGACAAACAATAACACAAGCGGCAATGTCGAAAAGTCAATTCTTATCAAAATGGCATGGTTAAGATGATACTAAATGAAAATTCGAAAACAGAAGCCAATGTTATTTTAAATACCAAGAAGAAAGAATTGATAAAATGTGGAAACATCCTTGAGTGACAAATAAATAAAACAAATAAAGTTTATCTTTTAATATAAATGTTAACGTAAAACTTAAGTGAAATATACGTCTTAACCACATCTCGTGTATAAAGAATCGTAATTAATTAGTCTCAACTCAAGAAATGCCAATAGTTTACTGTAACATGGCTTGAAAATCAAGACGATTGTTTGGCATTTGAAGTTATCACTTTGATGACGATATTGCAAATAACAATCTATCTCCTGTTACCGGAAACTGTTTGCATTTCCTGAAGTTAACGTAAATCTCAACAAATGATTCCATGTGAGATTTCTGTTTTATGTACTTAGTAATTGTAATGTTATGTATGTCTTTGGAATTTTTATGTTTAATAAACTATTCAATTTTCTGTAAACCTTTGAATCATCATTTTTATGAAGTCATAATAAAGAGGTGTTGGATAAACTAAGTTGGAAAACGGAAGAGATGTCACTTCAAGAAGTATAACATAATGAAGTGCCTATTATTATATCACACAAATTCTTTTAAAAAGGATTAGGTGAAACGAAAACTAAGCATTTGTAAATTTTGTAGACTTTATTGTAATTTTGTTTAATCGTTAAATGCTTTAAGGTTTTGGCTATCAAAAATCGTAATGGATCAATAACATACATCGGACATCGTTGGTTTATGCTTTTTTTTTTGTAGACAAGGAAAATGATTGACGTCAAGAATTTATTGTATTGAAAAATTGTCATATGAGAAAATCTCGCTTCCTCATGGACGTTGTCATGCACTCAGTTCCATCAAATGTAATAATTTGTAGAAATATGTAGTATGCAAGATGCAGGCTGTCAACTGTGAACAAAAATACGCCTAGATTTTTTCGCATGTTGAAGGGTTCACAGCTTGCATCCTACAAACTATCAAAGAGTATAACACTACTGGTATTCTGACACATTATTACATTTTACTGAATTTAATGTTAATAAGCGTTACAAGGATGTAAAATATAAGTGAAGAAATATATGGTAATTTCAAAATGCCAGCACGAAATGTGCTAAGAAAACGTCAATACAGAAAGTGATTAACTACTAGTAAGCGGACTTACTATACCCAGCAAGGTAACGGTACGTGGCGGGACTTACAGTACGCAGCAGATAAAAATGACGCAAGGCATTAGTATATGATAATCTATTGCAGTTAGAGAGCAACTATTCAATACACATTAATACATCCAACAATCTAGACAACAAACAAAATCGAGAATAGTGCTCAGTTACATTAACCATATAAAGCAAAATCGTTTTCAGTGAGTAAAGTTTATTATATTTAATTTCTTTTTTTCACAATTTAAAAATTATATGGTTTTTCCATTTACGCACCTGTCACATAGTATTTTTCTTGTAATGTCCAAGGACATTATTTTGTTAAAACATCTTGTAACCATTTTAGTTCACAAATACTAAAAAAAGGAAGTGACGACTCTAGCGATACAACCTAAAAAAAAAACAATAGTATTTGGCTCAAAATAGAGCACTAAATTCATGGAGATCCTGCATTTGTAAGAGTTAGCACAGCAGTGTCCGGCTTAGTCGGTGAGATGGAAAGCTTTTGAAGAACTGAAAATTTAAACTGCTGCCTAACGAAGCCACCTGCTAGGTAATAGAAAGAAATAAAACCGACCAACAGGAATTCAATAGGTTTTACTTAAGGTCTAATACGCTAACACAAACACAAATCAGAGAGACAAATAGACATGTAAATATAGCAATACAACTTAAAATAATTAGGAGAATATGTGAAAGTAAGAGATTCTGTCGCATGAGACTTACGGGCGTTAGTAACAACAAATTAATTAAAGCTTGGAATCAAACATGTTTAAGTTCAGTTGCTTTTGTTTGTTACACCAAATTAAAGTTATGCGTTTCAATTGAAGATTGGTGATTAAGGAAACTCGATGTACACACGTTACTTACACACAATGACTTAAAAAACTAAACTTAAACTGATTAGCACGGTAAGTAGCTTTCCGCCAACTAATAAGGCCTTTTGTTTTAGCTTTACCCACTTTGTCTTAAGCGCCCAAGCGCTTATAGAGCTAGTAAAAACAAAACCGAACGTCGGTTGATGGAGTCTACCCCGAATAAAAAAATTTGCTTATATACTAGAGATTCAAACTGTTTAATGTCACATCTACGTAAGCTTCATACGCATGCAAAGTAAATAGGTTCCTTAAACAATAAACTTAGCTGTGTACCTACTGAGGTAAGCAGTTCCGATAAGAAAAGTTCTTGCTAACGACAGCAGTTGACAGCTATTAGAAGATCGGTAGCCACAGGATTTCCCTTCGGAGGACTAGACGACAAAGCTCGGAAAGCAAATATGCTCCGCCGAAGTAGCAGGCACGCAGGTTGAACGACCCTCAGCCAATGGAGTTCATCGGCCGTTGGCAGCTTTGATGTAGGCAAAACCATGGTAGTCGTCACGTTTTTATAGCGAAGGATTCTTAACTTATTGTTTCAGCACCCCCAGGAATTATCTAGATGGTAATACACGAGTAGAGTATGAGGTAAAGACACGTGCTAAAGCATACGTTGTAATTAGAATTAGCACAACCACGAGACAACAAAAGAAATAGAAAAAGAAGCAACTTAAGGCGAAATGCTGTCGGATTTACATTCACACACCAATTTAACTTAGAATTATTAAAACCACATTAATACTTTACGTTTAAACTTTTATCTTTACAAAGCCCTCCGAAAATGCCCAATAGAAGAAAATTTAAAATATCCGGTCGTCGTCTTAATAAATTTGGTGAATTAACGAATCCACCAATGGGAAAATTTACAACCGTTACTCAGAAGGCTTGCGATCTACGTTCGGGTTCTAACAATTTAAACCGTAACAATCTTGTACTATCCAAACATTACACTACAAACTCAATTTAAAACATATTACAATACAGACATTTATGTTTTCAAAACAAATAATACCAGACCCCGTATTTCCTATTTAGATTCTTAAAAGAAAACGACTTTTGCTCGAGAAATATCTACGTATTTTAGTTTGACCAAATTGCGTTTTCTTCTCTACTAAAGTTGATTGTTGCGGTTTTTGGTTAATCCATCTGGTTTTCTCGTTTTCTCTGTAACTTTTTAGTTTGATACTCCGTATATTTCAGACACAAACAAAACATCAAAAATTTGCCAAAGAAAATTGTACTGGCAGCATGTTTAGCTGATTTCAATATTAGGTTTTTAGAAGAAGTTTTCTGTTGTTAAGAGAATCAAACACCTTAACGAGAGGTGTTGGCATTAACATCACAAGATTTAGGTTTAATAAACACTTTATCAAAGGTAACGCAGTGCTTGAAAACGATGACAAAAATGTAGTAGCATTAATGATTTCCAAATAAAACGACATTTCAATTCAACAAAACTTGACTAATATGTACCAGTTGTCAGTTAAAATTAGAACTATTTACAGTATTTGTATAGTAGTTTTTTATTCAATTGTTTCAAGAACCATAAAGCAATTTTTTAAATATTTTGTGAAAAGGAACGTTTATTTGAGAAACACCACTTCAAGATTTATAGTTTCCAAATTCCTTTAATCAGATTACAAGTAAACACCATAGTTGTTGTTTAACCAACGTTTTGACTGGTAAAGTCTAGTCTTTATCAAAGCATCTAACAATTATTATTTTCTAATTTATTCAGTTTTAATAATTTTTATGTTAATAAAATACAAGAAAAAATGTTTAGGTTCTATAACAACAACTGTTACATGTCTAAGATAAAGACTGAGCTTTGTCAGTCGAAACGTTGATCACTGTACAACAATTATGGTGTTTGCCTAAAATTCCTTTAAGTATTCCTATAGAAAAACAACGCGGTTGAGGGGAAAACTGAAAAATCTTATAAATCGTAAGGAGTTATAATCAAATTAGCAAGTAAACTATGTGTTTGTGTACGAATGAAAAGATTTTTGCACGGAATATAAAGAAAACGAAGCTTTGATAACAATGTGAGTCGCCAAAGTTATATCGTAGTTTTCAGACTTTAAAAGTTCTATGTTTCTATTAACAATAAAAGTTTCTTTTGCAAGTATTCAATCTAAACAACATATTGATGTTAATATAGAATTTTTTTTTTTTATAATTTGTTACTTTCACTACTCATTATTTTAGTAGAACCTGTGGTAATTTATGTATATGTACAATTTATGTATATACTTTTTTAATTATTGGTCTGTTTTGTTTTCGGTAGGCCACCCTGTATAATCTTTTATAAATTGCAACAATTAAATATTCGATAGTCTATTTAATAATTCTTAAAGTGGAGGATATTCGCGCCTCTGATTTTCCAAGAGTATGAACCCATGCTGTTAATTAATTTCTAATAAGACATTCCTGACTATTTATCTTATCTATCCGGGTTAAACAATCAAATTGTGACCGGCGGTTGATTAAATGCTGGCATGTGATTGCATGTATGAAACTAAAAATTAGAAAAATAACAATTAAAATGAAATAAAAATGTCGCAAGTTAATTCCAAAAATATTGGTACCATGATAATACGAGGTGTCAGCACTAACTTGTCGTTTATCCAAGCTTTATAAACACGTGTCGTTGAATATGGATTAATGTAGAAAAATATGTCATTTTAATGTTTTTGTTGCGCACAACACAAAAAAGTACTAAAGCGTTATGATTGAATCGGTTTAGATGTTAAGTTATCGTAAAATAGTAATACAATCTAAAATTATAAATCAAGTACAAAGCTAAAATAAAAACATCTTGGCAAAGTCAACTTTGTTGTGTATTCTTCGAATTACGTAAAAGCAATCGATACCTTTAGCAAACACAATTTGTTTGTCTTATTCAACCTGCTTTTAGTTCACGGCTTATTGATACATTAAAATTGGTTACCACCACATTTAAAATATTGTTCAATGATTCTAAAAAAGATCCAGCTGCTTTGATGAAAAATAAAGTTTTATGTAATTAATTGCAGATTCATAATGATCTACGTTTCCATCGTGTTAGTAGGTAGACATTATTTCAGCCAATGGCATCACGAACGTTTTCGAACGATTTGTTTAAATAAATTATATTTATGGACCTTTTAAAGATTGATAAAGCATATTATTAAAATAAAAACAGTTTGAATTATTAATTTGTGTTGATTAAGAACCAATTTCATTTAAATATAAATACGACATTAAAAATATTACGAACACATAAAGTTTGTGTATTTTATTTTACTAATATAATACCTTTTCGCACTTAGAAGTTTTAATTTTTAAATTTACTTTACAAGTACAAAGAATTCAATTTTTCAACATTTTAGTCAATTATGGTTCTGTTTCAAAATAAAAATTATGTTTCATGTATTCTTTTCTAAATGACAAACTTGTTTTCTACATTTCAATGTTTGAATTTAACATTTATTATGTTGTCTGATTTGTAAAAAGACAGATTACATTTTTAACGTCCATTAATAATGCAGATAATTTTAAAATTTTTTTTTTTATCTAAAATTGAAAATAATTAAATAAAAAAATAAAATATGAGTTTTTGGGTGCTTTTATTTGCGGTAAATTTTTAACATTTTATTTTTGATAAAATTTAAGACGACAACAACTAAATAAAATGAATAAATTATTATACAACTATGAAATAAATACATTGCTACAGTAAATACAGCTCGGATTTAACAAGAGGAAATATAAAACTATAATACATTTTATTTTTTTTTAAACTATACAAAACATAATAAAATAGTAAACCGGTAAAAAACTTGAAATTTTTATGAATTAAATTTCCTGTTTCCGAAAGGTTCATTAAGCTAGTTCCATATTATCTACATTCTCTATTCATTTAATATAATCTACTCTATAGGTATTTTCAAGTGTGGCGGTGACGTGATCCAACTCAATCACACAACCTGAAGCTACTAGCAAACAGGTTCAAAATTATTTAGAAAACAAGTTTCCAAATAAAACTTTCATTGTATAAAAAATACAAACAAATAATGCTACGACATCTGCTTTTAAAGTAGGTGCGGATTTTGAACTACTAGATAAACTTAAATTGCCTGAACTTTGGCCATCAGGCATAACGATCAGAAGATTTAATTTTTTTCGTTCACAAAAAAAACCACAAAACATCCAGTGATAGCTCACATAATTCTTTAAATGTTTTTCACCTTAATGTTCAATCTTTGCGCAATAAAATAGATGAAATTGAAATGTTTCTGAATTACTATGAAACTATTGATGTTTTATGTTTAACTGAACATTGGTTGCTAGAACATGAATTAACGTATTCTATTATAGATAATTACTACATGGCTTCATGTTATTGTAGAAATAACCCTCATGGTGGTTCAGTTATTTTATTGCGGAAAGGTTTAATGTGTTTAAACTTAAAACAAATTGAAAATTTGTCTATACAACATGTATGTGAGCTATCAGCTATAAAAATGTCAGAAATAGACCTAAATATAGTATGTGTTTATCGTGTACCTAACAGTGACTATAGTATTTTCTGAGAACATTCTCTGCGGTAATGGAAACCTTAAAACACTCTTCCGCAATAATAGCGGGTGATTTTAACATACATTTTGAAAAAATGATGCTCATACAACACAATTTAAGGATCTAATAAATTCTTTCGGCTATACAATTCAAATTACTCAAAATACACATAAAAATCATTGTATTGATAATATTCTTGTAGATAACATTACACTAAATAATGTAAGTCACAATACGAATGTAATTAGCGCTGGCTTAAGTGATCACTTAGCCCAAATTATAAAATTAGATCTTTATAGACCGCCTGTCAATAGCATTAGTTACAGTAAACCAGTTACCGAGAGAGGGCTTGTGATTCTTTATTCCATTCTAGACTCAACAAATTGGTCTTTCATTGAAGATGATACTAATCTTGAAATTATTTTTAATAAATTTATTACTATAATAAAAAATGCGGTTCATGTTTCATTTCCTATAAAAATAACTCAATGACAGGTACAAAAACTAAACAGACAAATTGGTTCACAGATAAATTAAAACATATGCGTGACAACCTCTTCTTTATAGCAGACTTACATAAAAAATATCCATTATTACAATTAGGTGATAGTTTAAAACACTAAAATATCAGTACAAATCAGAAATTAAAAATGTAAAATACGATCCAACGACATTTATATTAAATCCTCACAGAACACTAGCAAAGCTATGTGGAATATCTTAAACAATAAAAGAAAAATTAGGAAAAATTTGACTGCAAGATTTCTCCCCAAAGCTTTAATACTTATTTTTCAACAATTACTGATGATATTCTAAAAAATACAGACTATGCATTCACAGGATTACCTCAAAAAACAAAGACATAAATACGCCCAAAAATTACTTTCATTTAAATTATGTTTCTGAGGTCCAAATGCGGAATACAATAAACAAACTTTCAAATTCAAATTGTACAGACGTTTATAATATAAACAGCACAATGATTAAAAGAACCAAAAGCATTTTAGTACCCATACTTACAAAACTATACAACAAATGTATCGATGCGAAAACTTTTCCCACGGTACTAAAAATAACCAAGATATTGCCAATTTACAAAAAGGCGATAAGTCAAGCGTAGTCAATTATAGACCAATTGCAATAATTCCAATAATTAGTAAAATCTTTGAATACATTTTAAAATCACAATTATTGTATCACTTTGAACACAATCAGCTACTTAGTGTTAATCAGTTTGGTTTCCGAGAAAACAAAAGCACTTTGGACGCATTATTGCAATTTGTTACATTTCTGTATAGTAGTATTGACATGGGTAATTACGTGAGTGCTTTATTATTAGACCTAAGCAAAGCTTTTGATTGTGTTTCGCATAAGATTCTAATGGAAAACTGCAGAGGTATAAAATTGAAAATAGTGCTCTAAAATTTATAAGATCTTATTTTACAAACAGGCAACAGTATGTAGAAATAAATCACGTTAAATCCTGTACACTACCAATAAATCAAGGTGTCCTCCAAGGATCAGTTTTGGGACCTTTATTTTCCTAGTTTTTATTAATGATTTAGACAGCTCTGTTCTTTCCGATAAATTTATTTTATTTGCCGATGACATAACGTCAATAAACAAAGATGTTGACATAGACCAACTACGGAAAAAAGTAAGCAATAGTAAATTACAGATAAACAAATGGTTAAAATATAATGAATTAGTTTTAAACGAGTCCAAGACGCAAACAATAATTTTTAATACTAGATACATTGGAAGCCATCAAAACCTAAATAAATGTAAACTCTTAGGAATATACTTTGAACCAAATCTCACTTGGTTAAATCACTGCGATGAACTTGCCAAACATTTATCTTCGTTAATCTTCTTATTTAGAAATATAAATGCCTTACAAAAAGTTTATTTATATTTTATTTATTTATTTATTTTATATATATTATATATTATTATTATATATTATATATATAATATATATTATTATTTTATTTTAAAGTTTATTTGTTGGTTTTATTGTGTTTATTTAAATCAAACGCAAAAATTATGTTTTCTCAATATTTCCGGAAAAATGCCGGAAAACTACATATTTTGGATATCTCAATTACAAAAATTTTTCCATTGATGCAAACTCTTTGCCGGTCACTGTATAAGTTATTTTGCTCTGTTAATTACAAAATAATTCGCAAAATTTGCATTGAACAAATTGTGATAAAATATTTTTAGGCCGGGAGTACTTTGGAAAGTATCGAAACTTGATACCAATTTTGTTATTTTAATTTAAATATTTTTATCGTATTTTTGATTGTACCTCTTTTTAGTACTACTTTGTCAAAAAAATATTATTACATTTATGTAAATTTAAATTTTGTTATTGCGTTGTATAATAATTTTATTACTCTACCCAAATGAGTTAATATTTTAACAATGCAGATCTAAATATACGAAATTCTTGTTTTCTTTTTGAGTAAGCTTTAAAAATTTGATAAATGTCATTAAATATCAATTATAGTTTATCAGTAAAGTTTTTGTTTGTAAAATACCAAAATTGTAATGTCGTAGGTAAATTACATCCCATGATTATATAATGTGATTCAACATCATTTAAGGTTGTACATCAACAAAAAAATATTTTTTAAAAATAAATAGTAAATGAGTATATGAGTTATAACTAGTCTAGACCAACAAAAGTACATATTTTGTAAGAGAATAAAAATATCAATTTAATCAACACGGAAAATAAATCTAAACAAGAATATCAAATAAAGTTTGATTTTCTGTTAATAAGCATTTATGAGTTAGAAGGCAATTAATCTAAAAATATAATACATATTTAAACACAACTTCTACAAGTACAACCCTTTTTCTTTTGCAGAAGCTCTTGCCCACATCCTTTGGACCCAAGAGATTAGTGAAGCTGCCTAAATAAAGTTGGTAGAAACGTAATTTTTTTAAGGAACTCTAATGTACATTTTTCAGTTTGAAAAGCAGTCACACTTATTTTTACCAAATTTAAAGTCTACTGAATAATAACAATAATAATAATAATAATAAATGTCGTTAATTCCTAAAAAAATAAGTACATAATGAAACATAACTTAAACATAATATTTAGCAAAAAAGAAAAGACAATTTTTAGAAATCCTCAAGGCGACATTCAACGGATATGCCAAAGGATAAGCTGGCTGCTCTTCCAGTTATACCTTAATTACAAACTTAAAATATATTGTTGCTTTTTAAAGTAAATAAAAGCGGTATTTTGCTTAAACCTATTTAAGGGTAATATTTTAAATGTTTCCGGTATTTTTTTTAGATTATATAGGAAAAGTAGGGTTTTGGTAAACATAATGGAATGATAAAAGCAGACGGCTTGATAATGCCGACGACTAAACATATTTAGGCAGTTTAATTTTCGAAGTTTATAAAGACCTCATATTTTCTAATTCCAAAGAACAGCATTATAGAACTATTTTGAATTTTTGTATTCTGCGTTTTGTCTCAAATTTGATAAACGGAACATAAGTTGAGTAACAAAATCAAACTGTAATAATATTAGAGACTCGCATAGAACTGTTCGATGTTTAGATAGAAAATGGCGTTGTTGAAATATATACCTATAGCAAAAACTGACAGGCTTTCCGTGCACATACGCATCTGGAGTCAAACCTAAGTTTTTTGCCCCTTTTTTAATTTGAATATTTGTGGTTTTGAGTACTATACTTAAACAGATATCAAAAACTGTTGTTTAAGTTTTTGTGGCTCAAAGATCATCAATTTCATTTTTGTTAAATTTAGTTGTAAGGAATGATTTTCAGCAAATAGTTTTAAATCTTCCCGAAACTTATTAATGGCTTCAGCGGCAAAATTTAAATTGGATGATATGTAGATTTGAGTATTATCAGCATAAAAGTGACTGTGACAGAATTCTATAATCTGTTGTAATGTATGGAAGTAAATACAAAAAGGCAAAAGAGTGATGCAGGAACCCTGCGCAAGTCTAGATGGCAAATCTAAGCATTCTGATATCAATTCATATTGTTTTAGGGCTTGTGGTCGACCATTATTAATAAATAATAAAATGATAGAAACAGAGTATCTAGTACTGGTTCAATTGAAGATTTTTTGAAGAGAAAGGAACGGAAAATCAAACAGAAAAACAACCGGAGGAGTAAAGATTACAAGAAATTTTTAAAGAGCAAAGTAACAAAACGTTCACCAATAATACAAATTACAACCGGAAATCAAACAAATATGGAAAACGTAATAGCGGCGATTAGAGAGCTCAGAAACGATGTTAGGAGATGAGAGAAGAATTCAAAATAAGGTTACCAAATTACGGAAGAAGTAATAGATATAAAACAAGATATGAAAATAAAGAAAAACAATGGGATACCGAGAGAAAATGTTACAGGAGCGAATTTTAGAAATTAAAGAAAGTTTAGAGAAAAAGATAGAGAGACCCGAAAGGATAATATAATTATTAAAAATGTCGAATGAAAAGAAGAAGGGCTAAAACAGCAAGTACTAGAAACACACATCGGTGTAAAGGTTAAAGTAGAAAAGGCATCGCACATAGGAAAAAAGGGGAAAAGAGTATAGTGGTGGCAAAGATAAATTCATTTGGAGACAAAATTACGGTTCTTAAAAATAAATACAAATTAGGAAGAAAACCCATATTTATAGACAGTGATTTAAACAAAAATAAACAAAAGATTTAGGCAGAAATTAGAAAAAGGGCAAGAGAAGAAAAGGAGAAGGGAAATACGGTAAAAATAGGTTATAAAGGCTTAGCAATAAATGGAAAAAGATATGAATCAACAAAAAAGGGAAGTAACACATAAAAACTGACAGAGAAAAACAAAGTGATGTTTAAAGCGGTAACAAACACGGCAATAGACAATAATATACAAATCAATAAACTAGAAAGTAAAATATGGAAAATAGCAACATGCAATATTAATAGTAAAAAAGGAAAAGAAATAGAATTAGAGGAAGAATTCGAAAAGTAGGAGTAGATATATTAAGAATAACAGAAACGAAGAAAAAGGAAAGGGAATAGAAAAATTAAAAACGACAATATATTATTTTACAGCGGAGTAGAAAAAGAAACAAGAGCAGCAGCCGGAGTAGAATGCATAATCAAGAAAAATTTAGAAGATCAAATTAATGATTGGAAAGCGTACAATAAACGTATATTGGCAGTCGAACTGTTAGAAACGATAACAAATATTAGGAAGACGATGGTGGTAAATTTACGGACCAAATGAAGACGACAAGAAAGAAAATAAAGACAAATTTTGGAAAACCAATGGAAGATTTTTGGAGAAAAAATGGAAAAGACTCAAAAGGAAATCAAAAACTATTCTATAGAACATTGTAAACTTTAAGAACAGAGAAGACACTGAATACAAAAATAATAAAAGGAAAAGCGGAGAAATTATAACTGAAGAAATAAAATTAATGGAAAGATGGAGAGAAAACTTTGAAGAATTACTAAATGATCCCCAAAACGGAGAAAAACTAAAAACAACGAAATAGCAAAAGAAACAGAGGAACATGAGATAGGGATGAATGAACTTGAAAAAGTAATAAAAAATATAAAATACGGGAAAGCGGCTGGATGTGACAAAATAACGGCGGAAATGATAAAAAGTATAGGACAAAAAGGCAGAGATACACTATTAGTATATACAACAAAGTGTGGATAGATGAAGAACTACCAAAAGATTGGACAACAGCGTTAATCGTGCCAATTCACAAAAAAGGAGATAAAAGAGAGTGTAACAATTATAGAAGAGTAAAACTTCTAAGTATATGTATGAAAATATTAGAAAAATAATAGAAAAAGAATTAGAATGGTAACTGAAGAGACAATGAAAGAGCAACAAAGTGGATTCAGACGAGGAAGAAGCGCTCAGGATCATATATTTACGATAAAACAAATTACAGAGAAATCACAAAAGAAAAAGGATGATATATTTGGCATTCTTAGACCTAGAGAAAGCGTTTGATACGGTACCTAGAGGAACAGTGTAGAGGTTGTTAAGGGAAAGACATGTAAGCACGAAACTTATAAAATGATTCAAATAACTTATAAGAATGGCCAAAGTACAGTTATGAAAGACAATAAAACATCAAAAAATTTAACACAAATAGAAGATTAAGGCAAGGAGGAAGCTTAAGCCCTGCTATTTATAATATTCATAGACGAAATAATTAAAAAATGTAAGAAGAGTGTGAAAAAGTTGACAATTGGACATTTCAAAAATGCAAAGAATCAAGGTATCGTAGGGAATATACATGAATAAGATGGAATGGGAAGTGGAAAGAATATTAGAAGAAAAAGGAAAATATGGAAAGAAGCAAAGAAGATGGCGTAATAAGAAAGAATGGAAGAAGTTTGTAAATTTAAATTTACAATAATAATATCTAATGTAATATTTATATCCTACACCGAAAGGTAGAAGGATGATTTGATTAATAATAACACTATTTTCTTTTTAACCCAATATGTTTCAGTATTGCTAGGAGTATGCTGGGATTTAGGATGTCAGATGCCTTGGAAAAGTCAACAAGCGTCAATTGTTGCCCGTCAGATGTTTTTAAAACATTGTCGATTATACAAGTTAAAGCGGTTTTGCAGTTAAGTTTTTTGAAATCCTGACCCAGTACTAGGAAAAATGTTATTCGTTGCAAGATATTCTCTAATTTGTTGAATATAACTGGTAGAAGTTATGGTGACCTTATTACCTATTGCAATAATGATTTTCATGTGGAAAAAATATTTAAATATAAAAACCTCTACAACAAGGAGATCTTGCCAAAACAGGAACATTTTTACAAAAACTGTCTTCTCCTAAAATTTATAAACGGGGGCATTCCACGAGCAACGCAGGCAAGAGATCTAATTATATTGTAGAAACGCAATAAAAAAATAGTAAATAAAATTAAATTATTCGAAGTTAATACTAACTATTGCAAAAATAAAACATGATACTTGATTAATCTTTTGTTTTGTTAAACAGTATTGATATAGTTATTTATGGTACAGTGAATAAAACTCATGATTTTTGTAACAAATGTGATTATTGCGCGACTAAGCGTAGCAAGGGCTTATATATCCATAAGTTACAAAATCATGTTTTGTTACGTATAAGATAACGCTATTTTTTCTAATTTTGAAAAAACTTTAAAAAAGAATTAAATTTAAATTCTAATCAATTGTGAGCGATGTTACCATGGTTACTATTTCCAAATCTTTTGTCAAAGCTATCAGATAGATAGCGAAAAAATTTACTTTTCATATCTAGTTACGATTTGACACCTACATTAATTTTGAAAAATGTCACTTTCATCATGATTTATCGTGTAAACTGTAACTTTCATTACAAAATGCGAAAACATAAATTACAGTTTGATTTTATTGACAGAATTAAGATTTGAATTATAAAACATAAAGATCTAACATGGAAAACTAAAATTTTGACTAAGTCGTTTCTTAAGAAAATGCTTTATATATTTGAACTAAGGAGACAATCTCCTTTCAAAACATATACAGGATGGTCCACCGGGAACCGCCAAGATTGTTTATGGAAAAACTGTACGGAGAAAAATTCTGAAAATTTGCGAACATACCAAAGTCGATGCAGGTCATCCAGCAAAATATTTTAAAAGCAGCAAAACTTTCAGTTTTACCAAAAGTATGTATCAACTTGCTCATTTTAAATAGAACACTCTATATATTACTACATTTTAGATTCAACGTCTAATTGTAGGCATATTTCATGTACAATGTCACATACATCACCTCAATCATTTCTGACTTGTTTAATGTTTTATGTTAAAATTGCCGTTTGCAGATAAAAAACTAATTTGAATTATCAACTATTCAAAAACATTTTTTACTTAATTTGTGTTATTTTTTAATTGGTATCAAAATAATAGTTTTAAAAATCGTCAAAGGTCAATTTTTTAATGGAAAATACCGATTTTATAATTTTTCTCATACGTAGTCCAAAATAAAGGTTCCATTAAAAAAAAACCAACTTTGGTCCACATGTCTACTTTAGGACCACCTGTATATGGAAAGAATATTTTAAAAAGTGCAACTAATAGATATATATTAAATTAAAAACAAGAAGTCAATATCTTGAACGAGTCATACAACTTTGTAGGGTCACCTGGTATATATATGATTTATTAAAAATGTGTACTATCTAAACACTTGATCCCATTTACTTGCCGTTCACTATTTAGAGGAATGTCAGACGCCTGTATTCCATGAACTGCTTCATCAGTCAGTAAATTGAGGATACGTTCCTCCACATCTGTTACAGTATTCTTCACTTTTGGCCTACCCCGTATCAACTCGGTGTTGTTTAATGGTTGCCGTTTTTTCACCTTATTTTTAAGATCAAACCAAATCTACGCAAAGGAATGTAGACACATGGTATTAATAAATTAAAAAACTGTTCGTTATCAAAGTTCAATACTACGTCTTCTGTATCAATATTCTAATTGCCTACAAACATATTTACAAATATTGCATACAAGTACTTCTTAAAAATAAAGCATACTATAGAAGAATTGGCAAATATTTACTATATATCTAAAAAATATATTGGTATTATGCTTGTTTGTAATATACATACAATCTCGGATATATCTTACAACAGTATAGCACTTGATAATACATGAAATATATTGTACGGAAATATTTTTAAACAACCTTATATCTATTAATGATTTTACTTCAATTGATATTACAAACCACATGTCTAATTGTTCAATTTTAGACAACATTTTCATGTACAAATAACAAGTAAGGGTAGATCTTTTGCGAGCAACTAAAGGTAAATTGCCGGAACTGGAAATTTCAAATAACTCAAAATCTACAGAAGATTTTTCAATACCAAAATTCATATTCAAACGCATGAGCGTAAAATACGGCTATCTGTACGGTAGGGAGAAATTGGTTCATAAATCAATTATTTGCGAAATAAGACCGTCACATGATGTAGGTATGTCTTGTGTTTTGTGCTTTATATTATTTGAGATAGTATAGGTTCTTCTCATACTTTGTAGAAATCCTCTTTATAATTTAGTTTTATTTTAATTTATTTTCTTTAATTTTATTAATTTGATATATTCTAAAATAATTAATTAAAATCATTATTGTTTTATTTCTTGATATTACTTAGAATTCATACATTTATATATATATATATATATATATATATATATATATATATATATATATATATATAAGTTATATTCAGAAATCCGCAAACTTAACAAATTGAGTTCGAAGACATCGAAATTACTGATACTCAATAATTTGCAAACGTATCAAAAGTAAGTTCATCCACAGCGGATGTATCGACTCATGAAAAGAAAATGTATTAGTTTTAAGTAGTATTAGTTCTGCCTTTGTATTGAAAACAACTAAATAAACTCGTTTAATTAAAATATTTATCTTTTAAAAAACTCGATAAGCGAAAACAAAAATAAAATTTATATATATATATATATATATATATATATATATATATATATATTTGAAATGGTTATTTTTGAAAATTGAGTGGAGCTCGGCGTTGTACGGCTTCCATCGAAAACCTGCCATTTTCTAACATATTTATAGGATTTACGTATTATGTATCTACAATTATTATAAAACTATATTTATGTTGGAAATAAAAATTTATTATTATTATTAATTGTACACGTAAGTGCAGGCTTAATTAAGTATTTATACCACAAACCAAAAAAAAAATAAAAGGGCAAGGCAAGACTTGTCAAAGAAGAATTTAATTGAAGATTTCGTGAAGTTTAATGAAACGGCAAAAGAAAAAGTTAGCAACCTTAAAATTTAATAACATCTTCAAAAATGAAAGATCAAATTTTGAAGAGCATAAATAATCTTAAGGAATGCAAAACCCGATTTCCCAGTAAATTTAGAAAATGTAGAAAAATTCTTCTATAATTTATGATAAACACTTGTTTTAACAAATTAAAAAAATAGAGTATTTATAATGTGTTTAATGTTTATAGCGATGTAGCTATATTTATGTCAATGTGTAATACGTATTGTAAAATAAATAAGTATTTGTTGGAATTTACATAATTGTTGCACATTTTGTGCATGTAATCATTTTTACCTAGTAATATATCACTTTACACAACTGTCTTGTAGTATTACGTAATATTGATGTGTCGCTTATAATTTTGCACTTTGATAATTACCAAACCACTTAATTAGAAAATTAATTACTAACCAATGTTACACGACATATACATGCAAGGAAAATACATCGGTAGTTCTGTTCTTGTATACATACATATCGTACAATAAATATACGATACTTGATACTTGTCTCAAACAAAAACAATTACATAAATTACAATTTTCTATTCATTTGCATATTAGGTACTTCCATGTTGTTTCTGTAGAACAACGTAAATTTTATTACGATACAAAAACTTTCATATAAAGTGCATAAATAAAGTACTTTCGAAGTTTTGAAAGATGAAAATCCAAAATAAAGAATTTTCTATTGAACTAATACATCATAAATAACACATCCTTTATGTACACCAAAGCTGCGATGCAATTCTTTGGCGTGATCTGCTACTAAGTCTCAGAAGTTAATGGGCTGAGGTTTATGCGACAGGTGTGAGAATATATGTGGAAAGTTGCCAAGTTGATTTTTAGATTATTTTGAAATAAACTGTACAACTTCAAATAACTCTAACTTATTGTGCATATTTAAAATATAATACAATTTATAATAATATAAGACAAAATTTGAATATCTTATGTCTTTTTCTTGTTTATGATCGGCATTCATAACAGTTACTTTGATAGCTTGAGTCGCTTTAGAAATTGAAAAACTTAGATTAGTTTTAGGTTGTTTGGCAAACTTTACATTTGTGTAGTATATTTTATTGCGTATGTATCAATATTATTACGTAGGCGAATCAATAGTTTTATTAAACCTATGTTATTTTCATTTTTTTTTGTTGTGATTGTTTTAAATTTATTCACATTTTACTTTGAATTTATGTACCTACAACAATAATTTAAATTGTAAAATGTATTGTCATTTAACTTAATTAAAATCAACCTTCGGCATTCAACATCCTGGAATTTTATAAATGTTTCAATTTTTGTCTATCCTACATAAATAAATATTATTATTAAATAAATAGTAGGTTAATCAACAACAAACTACTAAGCAAAGATCAAGATGCATGTATACAGAATAATCTACATACCCACTCTATCATGTGGAGCAGAAAGTTAGCACCTCCAAGACAAGTATAGTAGCAGGATAACTGCAGCAGAAATGAAGTACCTAGGAAAGTAGTATGCAGGGCAAAGAGAGACAGGGAACGAAACATAAAGACAAGAGAAAACTTGACATAAAAGCACTAGTAGAAGTAATACAAAGAAACAACTTTGATGGTATGGACAAGTGGTGCGGATGGGAAAAGGAACGGTTGCCAAGGAAAATGATAAAAACAAGAAGAGAAGGCAAGAAAGACCAGGACTAACAAAAATGGACGCGATCTAATATATGTAGGGGAGAAAAGGAAAAAGTAAAAAAGAAGCAAAAAGTTTGGCACAGAACAGGAAAGAATTCCAGAGGTGGACGGAGGCCCCGACACCGTAGGGTAAAAGGAATAGAAATAGAAGAAGAAGAAGTTATTATTACAACTAGGACAATACGAATAAAATATTTCTAGAGATTGCCTGTTATATTACGTAGGCAAAACCCTTATTTAAATGAAACACACTGTATCTTTTATATTTTTCAAATCTACGTTTAATTTTAAGTTGACTTTATGCAATATTTCCTACACCTATTGTCAGCCATTTTCAAATTATTTAAGGGTGTTGACATATCAACCACATTCTTTAAATCATTATGACACGAAGCCGTTTGGGGAACCTAAACAAATTAGACACGTGATTTATTAGAGGAAAAATTTTCTAGATACAAATTAGTACAGTCATACTGTGATTTGTGTATAATTTGACAATTCAAAACATTATAAAATTAAATTTGTCAAATGTATCACTCTATTTTTCATTTCATCATTTGAAAGAAGGAAAACATTTGGTCAAATTTATTTTACCTATCTTAGATAGTTTTCGTACTATTTGCAATCAAAGTGGAATAATGACAAAAATTGTAATGTTATTTCCGAAACAATAACATAATTACCTTCGAAATAAACATTTATTATGTATTCAAAGCCAGCATTAACAAGTGTTTAGAGTTGCAGTGCAGGGTAAGAATTATGAGACATTGTGTGATTATTGATTAATTTGAATATGTAAGTTACTCAAGTTCTTCTAGGCACTAGTTCGAACTTTATCATCATGTATAAACTTCTCAGAACTTTAATAATGATGCCTGTTTGCAAGGACATTGATTAACATGTTTTGATGTGTACTTTAATAGATTTACAAATTTTACTCATAATCAATTTCTGACAAACTACACACTTGCTTGGTTACGAACATTTTTTCTAAATTTTTTGACAGAAATTGATTTTAACAAGGTAATTGTAGTATAATATTATTGTTCTAAGATTAGATCATATTATCGCATTATACAAGGTGTTTCATTAATCAGTACAGGAAATGAAACTGGAGATTCCTTGCAAAATTTAAAAAGAGTTTAACATAAAAAAAATTTCCTTAAAGCCTCCCTTGAAGAGTTACAGCCCCTTAAAGATGTGTAAAAATTCACATTAATCGACTTTTTTCTGAAATGACTTGAAATAAAAAAGAAATCTAAACATTCAAATACTACTACCAAGAAGCCTCCATAATTTCATAATTTTATTCACCCTTGTTCTCTGCAAGGGGTGAGTCTTACTACCCTTAGAGTTTTTTACCAGAACTTTTTAACTAATTTTTTTTCAATTTTAAAATTCAAATTTTGGAGGGCCAATTCAATTAAAAACTTTTTGTCTCTTAAAAATTTCACGTAAACTCAATACTTTTTCACCAAAAAATAAATTAAGCGAACTTGCAGAATTTTTAATTAATAAGTTGCGTATGCAAGTTTGACATAAATAACAATATTATTATTAACTATCATTTTTAATTTAAATTAACAATATTATTTCAGAGAGTGTTCAAAATGGGCACCATTTTCTTGAATACAGGCTCTTATTCTTTTGAACAAATTTCCGTTAACGCTACCTAGCTACAGATTGTCTAACTCTTCAGGGGAGGCTTTAAGGAAATTTTTTATGTTAAACCCCCTTTAAATTTTGCAAGGAATCTCCAGTTTCATTTTCTGTACTGATTAATGAAACACCCTGTATAATAAATCAATAATATTGGATTGCTTAAAGCGTAAATAGTTTATATATAAAATAATAGTGTTTACAAATGTAAACAAATTAAAGTTTAGACGTATATTAGGATAACGCCGATGTTAATTCGTTATTGTCGCTCGAGCCCATATGTTAAAAATTTAATGAAAATTTGAATTTTTAGATTATCAAAGTTTTAGCACAAAACGTCATGCGCAGGTTTTGATCGTTGATTAATTCATTTGTTTGCTCGTAGTTTGTAATGTAAGTAACATATTGTTGTAGAAGTTCTCAAACCTTTTAATTAAATAAAAGACTTTAGGGTTTGGTTATCGAAAATTGTAATAAATCGATAACATATGTTTCGTTGGACGTACATTATATAGTAGTTTATGGCCTGTTCGTATAGGAGAAAATAGCGTCAGGATTTGATATATCAATAAATTGTCGAATTGAAAAATTTTGTTGTCACTGGATGTCGCACCATAGTCCAAATGTTAGTAGCAGAAATAGAAGTTGCAGTTCTCGTTACAGATAGTTGGTACCGTCGTTGTATTGAAAATATTGAGTAAGTAACACATGGTTGTAGAATTTCCAAAACCTTTTAATTAAATAGAAAGCTTTAAGGTTTGGTTAACGAAAATCGTAATGGATCGATAACATATATTTCGTTGGTCGTACATTATATAGTAGTTCATGACCCGTTTGTATAGGAGAAAATGGCGTCAGGATTTGATGTATCAATACATTGTCGTGTTAGAAAATTGCGTTGTTACTGAAAGTCGCAACCATAATCCAGATAGTAACAAAATAAAAATTGCCATTCACGTTACAAATTGTTGATATCGTCACTGTATTGAAAATATTGAGTAGCAGAAATGGTTGTATTGATTGAAGAATTCCAATCGTCTGCAGTCAAAGGATTAATAAGATTTTAAATTGGTATTGTTGAAAGGAATCCCTTATCAAATCTAAGTTTACAATACAAATGTATAAAACTCTTATATTGTTAATTGCATAATTTTGGAAGATATCGTAATCTCCACCGTTGTTTCGTCGTTGATTAATTAGAAAATCAAGATTTCGCGTTGTCGTTGTTTGCATTGGCGTTTAATGAAACGTACCTTCAGTTATGCTCTTAAATAGCGTTTGATTGTTTATACGGCGTTTTGTGAAATGTGATAAATTCTTACTGCATTCTAAAATCGTTGTTTCACTATTAGTATAAACAAAACAATCAATTGTCTTGTTGTGAAGCAATAAATTAAATTTATCGGTAGACGCGAATAAAGTTTGCTTAGATTTGAATCTAATTAGTAAATTATAACTTTGTAAATAAATTAGTTGTAAGGTTGTGCAGGGCAGACCTGATTTTAAATTTATTTTAATTTAGAATTAATAGTTTGTTTTGTTTTATTGAAACAATAATCATTATTTTTTTTCGTATTTATCGTATAATTTATTGCATTGCGTTTGTGTACATATATCTCATAAATTTGTATGTTTTGGTGTTAAATTGTTCGTTGAATTTTTAATTTTTTGCATTTATTTAATTGATTTATTTATGTTGTTATTTATTAATATCTATTGCACAAGCTTAATAAAGCATTGGTACTAAACTGTTACCCGAAAATAGAACACCCCTATACATAAAAGAAGTTCAAGAAAAAATTGTTTTTGTTGTTTCGTATTTGAAAATATATAGTATATTTGGCTATTATTTGATTTTGTTGTTAACAGTCGGGTTACATTAGTTAACTCTAAAACAAGAATATTCCATTATTGCGGAGGTACACATTAAATGCCATTTTACTAATTCTACCAAACTTAAGTTCCCCAAGCACAATCAGTAGCTAACGAACTCGATTGATTTGTAAACGAGAAAATCTTTAGGCAATACTCAAAAACCTTAAAAACTTTGGCGCTAACGGGAGTACATTAGGAAGTAGATTAAAAATTATATTCCTAATAAATATCCAAAGTCATAGACTGCATACAAAAATTCTAAAGAAACACGACTTTAAAACTATATTTAACCAAACTATCAAGATAACAAAGACAATAGATGTACATAAAAACCACTAAGAGATCGATTGAAAGTAGTTTTAAAACATAGAACAAACTGCCGTCTAAAACACACCCAGAAAAGTAGCTAATCACCGGATACTCTTTGAGAGCTTTAAGTTGCGAGCAACGGTTAACAAAAAGAACCGATCAAAATCCATAAGTATTCAGAAAACTTCAACAGAAAAGAAAAAACCCTAAGACTCAACCAGATCTGGAATCCGATCGTCCAAAACACTAAAACAAAAATTCGAATTTAACCATTGCGATGCAAGTCTCTCCTCACTTGTTTTAGTATAAATAAAATCTTTCCACATTTAACATTAAAATAGGTGGACCCCTAAAGAAACAGGTCATTTGTGGTAGTGAAAGAGAAATTTTAATTAAATATGCCCTTTAGATCAAAACCTAGACGACATACTACTTTACAAACAGGTTGCGAAAGCCTGAACCAATTTTGGAAAGTATACTCTTAAAATTGTCTATTTCCATCAAAGCATTGCAGCACTATCCTTTTTATATCGCAAGAAAAATTGATATATTCTTAAGAAAATGTTATTTAATTCTAGTAATATTTTAGAAAGATACAAAACAATTGAGTCTCTTACGGTCTCACTTAGTAATGAATTAGTACCGAATCATAATAATAATGGTAAATCTCACAGAACATCAAATAGTACAAACTACCGTTCTTACCAGAAACTACTCATAAACTAAGATACTAAAGATGACCACAAATTTGCTTACTATTTTTATGCCTGTTATTATGAAGTTGAATAACAAAACCGAAAGCTGTTTTATACCATATAAACTATAGTAGGCCTTAATTATTCTAAAATTTACATTAGTCTTATAATTGTTAAAAACTCGGTTTAATATTTTCAAAATGACATAAAATGAACTAGTCCTTCTTCAATGTTATGTAGCTAACGTGATAGCATAAGGAAAAACACCATAAATAGTCATACCATTTAGATTCTTACAATATCTTGCAATTTGCTATTATCTTGTTTTGTTACGTGTTACGTGTCTTTTCTTGTTTTAAAAAAATAGTTCAAAAAGAAATTAAACGTAATCCTAATTCAATTTGTAATCGAGTGTGATTGATGTAACCATTGTTACTATTTCAAAACTAATGTCAACACAATCTGACAAGTAGCGAAAAATTTTAAAAATGAGAACCATTTTGACCTCTACCTTGATTATGAAAATGGTTACTTTTTCTTGTTCTACTGCCTTTAGTTTCTCGGAAAATAAAAAAAGAAAATGATTTTTGATTTGGAAGCCGTCGCATAAACTTCTAAACTAACATTTCTTCGAATGTAAATTATTTTTGTGTATACACTAAATGTTTGCAAAAAAAAACAAATGACTTGGCGTCTACTAAGTCCCTTGAGTTTACATATGGCAAACCCAATGTTTATTTGATATCTTAAAATATAAATTGTAATTTGTAATGATCCCTGTTTTATTTCCTACCATACTTCTACCGTTAGTTTAAGACACTTAAAGTTTAAATAAACCCGACCGCTTAAACTTGATTATTTTTTTTGATATACTGCTTAAATACTATTGACCACCGCCTGAACTTGATCTGAAGCCAATATCTAATTAACTTGCTATAACTTTGTTTTATTACGCACAAGTAATTCCCCGCAATTTAATTTGTCGCGGACGAAAGTACGGTTTTTTCTTCTGTTACGTCAATGGTCGTTCTGCACCCAGGTAATTCAATTTACCGCGTTTAGAGGTTAAAAACGTAATCTTTCATCTAACTAGCCCTGTCTAACATCTACCAATTTGCGATCGCCCGTTTTTTAGATGCTTTCTTTCACACTATACTCTGTCTCCCTGTCGTAATCCTGTACACTATATACCTAGTTTTATAGCCGTCCCAGAAAAGCCTTCAACGCTTTACTGCGTATATTGACGTCGTTACAAAACCGGCCGCTCATACAGGACGTTTGACACTACGCTAAAAATATCCGGCGATATACTACTGTCTGCAAACCAACAGAAACCCATGTAAAAAATCCTACAAACCTTCGGGTAATTTAATCTGTAATTCGGGTAATTTAATCCCTAAAAACCAGGTCTATTTGCAGATCTATTCATATACAGGGGCTATCAACAAACTCAAAACCCCGCATATAAGCCTCCCAGAGTTATAAACCAAAGCATATCTATAAAGCAAGTACAGAATATGACTTAGTTATAACGAACCCGTACCTTTTCCATTTGATAAAGAACGGCTTACGATTTAAACGTTTCTTGGTGTACAATCACCAAGGGTATGTAGTAAGAATAACACATTATTTATTTTTGGTCTACCGTCATTGACAGCCGGCTGTGTTTCTTCTACCGCCGCCGTGGAACACTACGCCTACCGAGGGTTGCAGAAAACTTATTAGTTGCAGACAACTTAACTATTTAGTTTTTTTGTATTATATACATAATTATTATTTTATTAATTACATAAATGTTCAAACTTAATATACGTCTTAAAAATTAGACTCTTTTTACAGCTTCGCGGTGGTTACCCGACGCAAAATAAATGTTATAATTCTTATACTTGCACAAGTCTTAAGAAACTAACGCTTCTGCAGTTTGAGGTTTTGAAAATTTAAATAACGGGCCATACATGCACAAAAACGCATTTTGAAGTTCTAAAGTATATCGGTGACAGATTCACAAGAACGGTTACATATCATCACCTGGACTAGATTAATAATTTCTGTGATATTGGGGCAGCTCTTCCAGAGCGGTGACCTAGGTTTCCGTAACGAAGAAAACACCACATCAAAGGTCCATACTGTATACACTTCATTCCAATTTTAATTTAATTACCAACGTTGACGTTGACGTTTACAGAGCGAAGATAATGCGGCAGTAGACAAATCTTAGAAAGAGGAATTATGTAGTATAATAATATATTCTGTAACAAGTTTGAAATATGGCATATTCCGAACGAGTGGAATGTTTGTCACACGAGCCGAAGGTGAGTGTGACTGTTGCATGAGTGCGGAATAGCCATTCCAAACGTGTTGCAGACTATACTTTTTTACAACAGAGAAAGTGTGCATCAATAAAAAAATGTTAAACACTTTACAATAATGTTAGTTTTGTTCTCTATTTTAAGTTGGTACCTTTTATTTGTGGTGGTAGTTACTAACTTTGGAATTTACCTTAAGGTTGGAAAAACAATGCTTTTTATTTGCGATTTTTCAATTAACAATAACACAGCTAATAGTGTTTAATTGGTTTAGTTTTTTAGTTATTATTTTATTACGAACGTTTATTAAATAAATTTACTTGTGTACGAACTTACAAATGTTGGCAACTTTCGGTTAGTATATGATTAAAAAATTACTGCTTATTCAAGTTTAATCTAATTCCAGATAATTAATGCGATAAATAATTGAATTGGTTTTTCCGGAAGCATTGTACCTTAGAGAAATAAACAAATTTGTGTGTGGCATCTGATTGCATTCTTGCAAGATGCATTGGCAGATCTGAAACATTGTTTCATACATTGTGTGTCTAACAATCTATGTGTATTTAAACAAATACTTGAGGAGATGCGTAATTTATCATTATGTGCAATGTAAATGCTTGCTTTACTTGCAGGATAGAATAAGCTTCCCATAAAGTCGATAACTTTCTTTTCAAGGTTTAATTCATCGATACCTCCAAAAAAATAAAACCAATTCATTGACAGAAATCTTCATTAACAAGTTGTAAACCACATTAGTCCATTAGAAAAGAATAAATTTATTTAAAATCTGTAGAAAACTTTGTACGTCAGTGTATTTCTGTAAATAAAATAAGTCTGCGATACATATCTAAGTTATGAATTAACATTTTAATAAATTGAAAGAAGAAAAAAGTACAAAACCTTCTTTTATTCCGTAAAGTGTAGATAATTTCTGCATGTTTAAAGGCAAACCACCTTGGTTTTAAAACTCTGCACTTAAAAGTAATTACTTTGCATTTGGATGCCTACGTTCAACCTGGTGTAAGGAGGCATTACTTTGTCTAACTTCGAAAACTCTGTGTGTTAACATGGCTGTAAATGTGTGGTGTATCTGCATCACCATCGTTGTCTCTAATTGTGGGTGTATTATATTTCATAGATGCTTCATCGCAATACCAATATTTTCAGCCGTTGTTACCATGTTGAATGAAATTATGAGGCTATCCCTCAAAGAACTCCGTTTAAACATTTTGGCTTTTTTCTTGTCTTAATAAACAAGGTCATTTTACGTACACGATTCCTTAACAAGTGCGAGAATATTCTCGCACGATGTTTTGAAATCTAACTATTTTGTAATTGAAAAGTAATCTAAAATGTTAGTATTCTATAATAGGAGTAGAAAATAGTATATTCTGTAACAAGTTTGGAATATGGCATATTCCGCACGAGTCGAATGTTAGTCACACGAGCCGATACGTGATGCAGACTATACTTTCTCTACGACAGAGAAAGTGTGTATTATATCAATAAAAGAAATGTTAAACAATTTACAAAAGTGATAGTTTTGTTTTTTATTTTAAGTTGGTACCATTTATTTGTAGTGGTAGTTGCAATTTAGGTTAAGGTTAAAAAAAACAATGCCTTTAATTTGCGAATTATTAATTAACAATAACACAACTAATAGTGTTTAGTTGCTTTAATTTTTAGTTATTTTTATTACGAACGTTTATTAAATAAATTGTGTGTGAAGTTAATGTTGGCAGCTTTCGGCACTATACTGTGCTTTCGATAAGTAAATGATTAAAAAAGTATTGCATATTAATCGATTTTAATCTAATTCCAAATAATTGATGGGATAAATAAGATGGTAAATAATTGAATTAGTTTCTCTAGAAGCATTGTACCTTAGAAAAATAAAAAGTGTGGCATCTGATCACATTACTGTGAAATGCATTTGCAGATCTGAAACATTGTCTCATACATTGTGTGTTTCTAATAATTTATATGTATTTAAATAAATACTTGAGGAGGTGCGCAATTTATCATAATGTGCAAAGTAAATGCTTGCTTTACTTACACGATTGAATAAGCGTTCGATAAAGTCGATAACTTTCTTTTAAGGTTTAATTATAAAGAAACCAACTCCTTGACAGAAATCTTCATTAACAAATTGTAAACCACATTAGTTCATTAGAAAAAATTAAATTTATTTGAAATCTGTACAAAACTTTGTATGTCAGTGTATTTCTTTAAATAAAATAACTAAGATAAACATATATCTAACAAAAAATGGAATTCTAAAAATAACTCTGATACATATCTGATAGCCGATTGCACAACACAATTTAAACTTAAGCAATGCTTTTAAAAAATCGTTGCTATGGTTTTAAAAAATTTATCTAAGTTCTCAAGCACAGCTTAAATTTAAGTTGTGTCGGTGCAACCGGCCATAAGTTATGCATTAACATTTTATTAAATCGAAAGAAAAGATAAGTACAAAACTTTCGTTATTCCATCAAGTAAAGATAATGGGTGCATGCTCAAAAGCAACCACTTAGTTTTTCATATAGGAATAGAGGCCAAATTTTTCAACTTGTACAGTGACCCTCCATAGGCTAGTTATGTTCTGCCAGCTTTGAATGTTGTGCAACTATAGATAAATCTCACATGCTCTTTCGAAAGTTCTACGACTATATACGGATTAAGATAATTACTAGTGAAGTTTGTTTGATTGTTACCTCTGCTAATGAGTGTAAAGTTTCTGAGCTTATTTCGTTATTCATCATTTACGACAATTTGTCTTTTGAAGATTTCTTAATACTAGTCTTGTTTTGATGGAGTTACCTATTCCTACCAAAGCCTTACAAACAATATCTCAGGATATAACGATACTTTTTGGGACAGCTTCTTTAATGTTGAGTTTATTATCTCTTTAAAATTTATACCTGTTGGAGATAAGTTATAAATGAGTGATGTACTAAATTAAACATTATCACCATTGTCGCTAATTGTGGAAACATCACATTTTATAGATGCTTTGTCGTAACACCAATATCTACCGATGGCCCTTGCAAAATTATAAGAATATTTGGTTGTGTCTTAATAAACAAGGACAATTTAGGTTCCTAATGACTAATTAAAAAAAACATTTTTCATATAAGAACAGAGGTCAAATTTTTCGACTTGAACGGGGATCCTTTATGGGTTAGTTATGTTGTTGCCAGCTTCGAATGTTGTGCAACTATAGTTAAATCTTACATGTTCCTTCGAAAGCCCTAAGACCAATGTATACGAGTGAAGATAATTACTAATGAAATTGGTTTAATTGTTACCTCTGCTAATGTGTAAAGTTTCGGGGCTTATTTCATTATCCTTTCATTTATGACAAATTGTCTTTTGAAGATTTCTTAATACTAGAAGGCTTGTTTTGATGAAGTCACGTATTCCTACCAAAGCCTTACAAAGAATATCTTAGGGTATAACGATACCTTGTGGTGCAGCTTCTTTAATGTTGAGTTTATATCACTTTAAATTTATACCTGTTGGAGATAAGTTATAAATGAGTGATGTACTTAATTAAACATTACCACACTTGTCGCTAATTGTAGAACTGTCACATTTAGATGCTACCGTAACTCAATATCTACAGCCTTTATTTATAAGAATAATTTTTGACTGGTGGATTTTGTCTTAATAAGCAAAGCCAATTTAGGTTCTTAATGACTTATCTAAGAAAAACATTTTTTATTTTTAACCACAACATAAGCAATAAGGTTAAACTTTTCGACTTACGAATAATAGCAAAGAACTTATTAAATCGTATGGGACGAAGTGGAAAAAACTGGCAATGACTAAAATGATTTGTGTAATTTTATAGGAATAATAAACTATGAACAATGTATTTTTTAATTGATTCGAATCTTCCTTGTAATGGTACCAGCCACACAATAATTTCAAACAACAATATATTTGGATGTTAAATCTTTGGAAGTTAATTTTACGTTTATAAGCTCTAAACATGAATTATAGTAAAACTTAAAAATTAAATTATGTTATTTATAACCGGTTTTACTTCAATCGAGGATTGTCAATTAATTATTTTGTAAAATTCTTACCAAACGCAACGTTATGTTAACAGCTACGAGATGGCCGTACCTGTGCTCATTCTATAACTAGAGCGAGAATATTCTTGCACGGTGCTGTAGAATGTAACTATTCTGCATTTAAAAATTGATCCAGAATGTTACTATTCTACAATCGGAGTAGAAAAAATTATTTCCAATCTTTAAGGGAAAAGTTGTGTAAAATTTCAAAACAACCACTTGTTGATTACTACTAACACTCAACTTACGGCGTTTGTCAAACTTTTCTGAATTACAAAGGTTCCCCAAAAATGTTACAAAACTCACAAGGGCATACCTAACACTTAATAACAATGCTTGAAGGGATTAATTAGAATAATCATTTTAATTACATAAAGGAGCTTGTCCCGTACACGTTTGCTGGTACAATGCCAACGTTTACAACGGAAATGAATATTCTAGTTAGTTACGCAAGAAGGTCGCTTTTAAGGTCACCTACAAGTACGTTTCGATTGCTATCACAGAGGCTAATAGCATCGTAACCAACAGAATATCCGAAATATAGTTCAAAAAGAACTACGTTAATGAAAATTACCTAAAGCCATTAGAGGAGCAGGAATTTGCATAGAAAAAATTTTACATGTGAAAACTATCACCGATTAGATTAGATGATTAGATTAGTTCTCGACATAGATATGAATAAAGCTTGTCCTAATACATCTTGTATAATATTCAAATCTTATTTAATTCTTATGAATTTTAATTCTAGCATAATAGATTTCTAAGATACAAACAAAATGTGTATTAGATATAATATAAGTTTATTGTTACCACAATCTAAAAAATACATTATTTTGTAGTTTTTTCTGAAACAATTTTGCACGCATAAAATTAAAACAAATGCTGCAGAAGTTGAATATCAAATATTTACGAGCTTAACTTTACATTTTATTTTTTTATCATTGTTGTAATTTAATTTATATTTATTAAATTTCAAGCCGCAGGGAAATGCAAACTAGAGGTTGCGGTTTTAATAAATTTATTGCAAGAGAAATATCATTCAAAAAGTAATTCATTTGTTTTTTTACCGTCAGCGTCAGTAATTACTTTTTTTTTAAACGAGTTATAGATCTTTCATATGAATTTATTAGTTTTTTTCAATCAATTTTTTGAAATACTAAACAAATGAAATAAACTGGCAATAAAGTTTTAACTTCAATATTTCATATGAAGTGCTTTCTATGTATGCAGATTACATTAGATTTAATTTTTTTAATGAAATTAAATTAAAGCTTATTCGTTCTTCATCTTATGCGCTATTGGTATTGGTTTGAGGATTTACAATCAGATCAAATTCTTTATCGTATCCCAAGGAAATGTTATCATTTTGAAATACTAAAACTTAGTTGTAATTTGATTGTTAGAAATTTGTTAAATTACTTTGAGATCATAAGAATTTTTAGTTTTTAGTGATATTTCTGTTGCACCACCGTGAAAGTAGCGCAATAAGTGAAGCCGGTACACATACTTAGTGAGAGAAAAACTCTTTGTCGCAAGTTTGTGCAATTTTTTTGCATGCTAGTTCAAAAGTTATTGTTGACCAAGGTGAAATTCCACCCCCGTGTTGGTTGTAAGCTGTTATATCCACTAATGTATCAATACAATATGGCAAACGACAGCAGAAAACCAGGCGCTGTTTAAGGTGAAAAAATACAGCTATTTGTTTCAAAATGTTTTCGAATTTGTTGACACTTACTGGCTGCTGTGTGCATTTTTAGGTTTGGTAGATCAAAAAAAAAACGGTACTATTTTTGATATTTTGCAATCTCCACGTCGTTATGGATACTAAGCTAAGACAATTTCAGAGAACACATAATAGTTTGGCTCGTCCGTCAATCCATAAATTGTTTGTATGCTATTTTATTTTTTTTATTTTTCCAGTAAGTTCCGTGTAGTATTATTTACAACATTTACTAGATTTGGAGGTGTGCATTGCATATCTGAACTGTCCTTATTATTTTGAATCTATTTTTCTATTAGAATTAACTTTTTCAATTAAATTAAATCAATAAATGTGATAGAAATGGATTTTCCTTTTCCCCAGTGCATTGCTAGAAATGTTTGCTAGAATGTATCAGGACATCTGTACCACCGCTTCTGGAAGGTGCAAATGTAGGTACTAAAAGAAAGGTTCTGGCAGAAGCGACAATTTGCACCTTAAAGTGTAACCAGATATGCAATATTCTCTTAACCTGGCCACTAGCCTGAAAAAAGCAGCCACTTTAGGTGGCCAAACGTCACCTCTACGCAGTAGTAATATATGTGTCATTTTTCAATTATTACCGCATCTTTATCTAGTTAAAAATACGTTTTGCGCTGGTGTTTTACGGCTTTGCACTTTCCCCGCCGCAACGACACCAGGACGAAGAGGAAGAATGAAGTTGACGTCGGAAGCAACATCTTGAGGCGACCGACAGTGCATCGCTAACGTGTATACGTTTAAGCGTTGTTAAAATTTAAGTTAGTTGGTAGCAATGTTCGGAAGGAAAATGACAGAAAAGTTAGTGGTTAGATATATTTGTTAAGAGTCGTTCGTATTGTTTGATTAACTTAAAATTATAGTTTGTTAATAATGATAAATCCATAATTGGTGACCGCCGACGTGTTGTTCGTGGATAAAAATTAGTGATACACGTGGTAAAAACTGAAAGATCGATTGTCGCGCGTGTTTACTTTAAAAAAGCAGAAACATGACTGAATAGCAAACCTTTAAACGCAGTGAAGAGATCTGTAAGGGTATCACTAAAAAATTCAAGAGTTTTGGAAGGAGCAACCTCAGTTTTGGTTTCAACGTCTCGATGCACAATTCAGAAGTGTTAAACAATAATCAACTGCAACCGAATATCTTGACTCTCTGGCTAGACCAACTGCCTACAAGTATCAGAGCAGTGCTTACAGTCAGCAAAGAAGAATCATCCATAATGGCAGAACATGGCAAATCAAATCTACGAAACAGTGCACCACGTCAATGTAGTAGGAGCTGCACCTGGCAGCTCAAAAACTGAAGAAAATTGAATCTCTTACAAAGGAAGTTCAAGATCTGACAAAAAGAGTTAACTTTTAACATAGAACCAAGTCAAGATCTCGTTCCAAATCTCATAATCGAGCCTATTGCTGGTACCACAACAAATTCGGGGATAAATCTACAAAATGTATTCCACCATGTACATTTTCTCCAACATCGGAAAACTAAATCGGGGAACGAGGGTAGCGACGATCGGCCTCCACAATCAATCATGTCGCTTATTTGTAGTGGATACAAAAAATAAAATTAAGTTATTAATTGATACTGGAGCTGACATTAACCTACTGCCTCACCGACTATAAAAGGGTAAACCTAATGGTAATCTAACTCTCTATACAGCAGATGGTTCACCTATTTCAACATTTGGAATACAGTCGTTACATTAAACTTAGGTTTACAAAGGCAATTTATTTGGAACTTCGTAATAGAAGGAGTAACTCATCCGATACTAGGTGCAGATTTTTTACACCATTTCAAGCTGTTACCAGATATTGCAAATCGAAGGCTCATCGATGCTACGACATCATTTTCAAACAATTGCATTAGTCAAGTTTGCAACATTATAGAAGTTACAACAAATCCACGCAATAATTTATATCTATCCGTTGTAAATAAACTCCCAAACTTGGTAAGGCCTAACCTCAGGAATTCTAACTGCAACAATGACACGTTTCATTACATTGAAACAAAAGGACACCCAGTGTTTGCAAGACCAAGAAGGTTGGCACCAGAAAAACTGGTAGCTAAAAAAAAAAGAATTCAAGTTCCTCCTGGAAAACGAAATTGTAAGACCATCTTCGTCAAGCTGGTCAAGCCCTCTCCATATGGTACAAAAGCATGAAAATAGTTGGCGGCCCTGTGGGGACTACCGGAAGTTAAATGGTATAACCAAACTAGATCGGTACTCGATTCCTCATATCCAAGGCTTTTTGCAGTACCTGGAAGGCAACCAAATATTTTCAAAAATTGACTTAACCAAAGCCTTCCACCAAATTCCAGTCAATCCAGAGAATGTCGCTAAAACTGCAGTCTCTGCAATTAGAGAGTTTCCCCTGCCAGTCACTGTTAAGCAACTGAGAAGATTCCTAGGCATGGTAAATTTCTACCGAAGATGGAAGGCAACCAAACATTTTCAAAAATTGACTTTAACCAAAGCCTTCCACCAAATTCCAGTCAATCCAGAGGATGTTGCTAAAACTGCAGTTTCTGCAATTAGAGAGTTTCCCCTGCCAGTCACTGTTAAGCAACTGAGAAGATTCTAGGCATGGTAAATTTCTACCGAAGATGGATACCAAAAAGCATCTAACCTGCCAGAACCACTGACAAACTTGCTAGTCAACTGTACTAACAAAAATCAAATTATCAAATGGAACGATGTAGCTAGTAAAGCCTTCGACGAAGTTAAAGAAGCACTGGCCGCTGCAAAAGAGTTAGTCTACCCACAAGCAGATGCCCATCTCAGCTTGTATACAGATGCTTCCGAAGTAGCAATTGGAGAGGTATTGCAGCAACATACAAACATGGGAGACCAACCAATATAATTTTTTTCTCGGAAGTTAACAGCAACCGAACGCAAGTACAGCAATTGCAATAGGGAACTGCTAGCAATTCACACTAGTATTCATCACTTTTCTCAAAGGTAAAGAATTTACAGTCTTCACAGACCACAAACCTTTTGTTTACATCTTCATACAAAAACATGAAAAACTCTCACCAAGGCAAGAAAGACAATTAGACTTCATCAGCTAATTTTCTACTAAAATTGTCTACATAAAGGGGAAAGACAATATTGTGGCAGACCCTCTCTCAAGATTGGATATCAACTCCATCAACAATGACATAGACTATGCTAAAATTGCTGAGAATCAAGTGACGGATGAGAAATTTCAAGAAATGTTACGCAATCCAAACCACAGTTTGCATATACAAAAAGTAAGAATACCTAACTGCGACTCATTAATTTACTGTGATCTGAACATCAATACAGTTAGGCCATGTATCCCAAGAAAATTTCAGAAGGCAATTTTCTTAAAAATGCACAATTTGTCCCATCCAGGAATCAAAAAACGCAAAAATTAATACTAGACAGATTCGTGTGGCCAGGAGCCAATAAACAATTCCTACAATGGACAAAAGAGTGCATACCGTGCCAAAAATCTAAAATCGGTAGACATACAATAACACCAGTACAAAGAATACAAACTCCAGATCAACGTTTTGCTCACATACATATAGATATCGTTGGACCTTTACCACCATCGCAGAATAATATGTATCTGCTGACCATTATTGATCGGTACACATGATGGCCCGAGGCAATACCTATCAAAGAAATGACAGCAACAACAGTAGCAGAAAACCTAATAGTACATTGGATTTCACGATTTGGAATACCACACAAAATAACTACTGATCAGGGCAGGTAATTTGAAAGCAATCATGTGTGTCAATAATATTCGCTGGACAAACGTACTACCTAAACTGTTACTAAGTTTAAGGAACTCTTATAAACAAGATTTAAACTGTACACTAGCCGAGCTTGTGTATGGAACTACACTGCGATTACCAGGTGATTTTTTCAACAAATTTCAACACCTCAAGCAAACCAATCTGAATTTGCCGAGAACCTTAGAGAAAGTATGTCACAAATTAGGCCAGTCCCAGCAAGTAATCATGCAAAGCAAAAAGTTTTTGTCCACCCAGAGTTAAACGTAGCAGCATATGTGTTTGTTCGGATTGATCGAGTCCGAACTCCATTGACTGCACCGTACGAAGGCCCATATGAAGTCATTCGAAGACATGAAAATTACTTCGTTCTAAAAATAAATGGCTATGAAGAGAGGATATCCTTAGACAGATTGAAACCAGTATTTGTGCCTCAAGAAACGCAGATAATGGAAGAGCATTCATATTGTATGCCAATTTCATTGGAGTTCCAGGAAACGTCAAATAATTTTAACAAAAATTCGTTCGTTTTAGTTCATAGGTAATAAACATTTATTTTAGTTCACCAACTCTCTGGAGGGGAGTGATGTGGCGACCGACAATGCATCGGAACCTTGGCAGTGTTCAATGCATCGCTAACGTGTATACGTTTAAGTGTTGTTAAAATTTAAGTTAGTTGGTAGCAATGATCGGAAGGAGAAGGACAGAAAAAGTTAGTGGTTAGATATATTTGTTAAGAGTCGGTTGTATTGTTTGATTAACTTTATTAAAAATTATAGTTTGTTAATTTATAAACGCAATCCTAATTTCCGCTTACTGCTTGAATGCGAACTCCGAAGTGTAAAAGAAAAATCTATAATCTCATCAATTATAGCGGGGAGTGGTAACGTACTTGTGGTGCAAAGCAACGTTACTACAAGCACGGCACCGGAAGCAAGTAAGAGCGAGGAAAGAAGGAGATGGAATCGGCATGAAGAGCGGTATCTCTTCAGAGAGACGATTGAGTTGCTTAATTTTTTCTGGGGCGGTTCTTGATGGCGTAATTAAATACATAAGTGTGAACTTAAAAAAAACGTTAAAATTATTAGTAAAATGTGTGTCTTGCGACATCTCGTGGTAAAATGGACACGTGTAAATAGTATAAACTAAGTAAATGCCAACAGTTAACTGTAAAGACTTGTGTGCGTTAAAGTGCACGGCGCCATCTAAGCGATGGTTTTAATGCTTAAAACAACACGTGAGTCGATAAAGCCATTAAAACCATCGCTTAGATGGCGCCGTGCACTTTAACGCACACAAGTCTACAGTTAACTGTTGGCATTTACTGTTAAAATATTGTAAATAGGTAAATATTAAGACAGTAACCGTAAATTTGCAATAAAAATACGTCGTTACAACAATTTATCTAAACGTTTTATTATCGCCTACATAATCAAACAATCGTTTTAGTAATTGGGTGTTTTCATTAAATTTATATTTAACAAAACTACACCTCATTGTTTAGCCATAAACGTAAAAGGAAACCCCAGTATCACGAAAAAATATATAATGTTATTTTCAATTTGATTTTAAAGATATTCAAAACACCGTCTTTAAAATCATTCTTTAAATGCGTTGCCATTGGTCGTGACGTCAATACTCGTATAAATGGTGGTTTTTTTACGTTTTACGTTTGATTCAGTAATCATCGCTTTGTGTTTATTGGAATTAAAAGCGTGTGTTTAAATTGGCAATGAAGGGTATATTCGTACATTCAAAAATATTTTTATTAATTTAGTGTTTTTATACATTATTTACACCGACACGACATAAAAACACTTTCACCTGTATAACAGCACTAAGTGCTAACGTAAAACACCACTAATTTACTATTTTATGTTATTTATACAAGAAATGACGTCACGATACAGACGACTTTCTATTGAATTGTTTCGGCGACAATTTTTAATGTTTGAATTAAATACACATTTCAAAAACTACACAGCAATTTAAAAAACTGGCGAACGTCTTTTATGTGTATGGGTTTCAATTTTACACATTTTATAAAAGTTGGAAAATACCAAATTATTGTTGTGTGCTGATATCAACCAAATCAATCGATTTAAATTTGCTAGTTAGGTCCCTACAATCTTTTCTAAGTGATGGCGCAAAGTTGAACAATTTTTAAACAGATGTCTCTATACTTTACAGTATCTACTAAATCTATCAACTACAGTCTAGATTGATTTATTTGCATCTTTAAAAACTACGTCTTGTTAAAAAATATGCCAATCTGTCATTTAATACCAGAAGGAAGTTAAATTATCTAAAAATTAAATTTGACACAATAAAGACACTCGTCTACAAATTTTATTGTCAATTAATAAATATTCAATACAGAATAAATAATTAAAAATTTGTATAAAAATACTTAAATGATAAGTAGGTAAAAAAGTTTAAAAATTATATCATGTTTTTATTAAAAACTAAAATTAACAAAATTTTAACAGGTTGCAGTGTAAGTAGGAAATTGAACGTAAAATCGAAAAGCATGAGGATTTGAAGCTTATTTAAAGCTTATGTGTTAAGATGCAATAAAGAATAAAAGTGTGTTGTAAAAATTCAATAAAACTAACGTCTACATTACATTTATAGATATAGTAAATACAAACATTGCATTTATTCATTCAAAATAGATCTAATTTAACCATATTTCTTTAATTTGATATGACAATAATTAATCAGGAAAAAGATACCTCCTTAAATTAAGCTGTTAAATATATGATTGAATTTACTAGTATGAATAATTGATGTCGTCTCTGGAACTATAAAATCGTTTTGAGTATTCATTCCTAATGGTAGCAAATTATAGTGAATTGCATAAGTTATGGCTCTTATTGACACCATCAATAACGATGATAATTGTAAACCGACTTCCCTGTTTCCACACCCGTTGGGGTTATGTTCTCTTATTAATATCAAATGTTTTAAAAAATAAGTTTATCTTAAAGCGGTCGAAAATGTTGACTTTGTGTGTCTCTATAGAAACCGTTGAAGTGGCTGTTTTTTTTTCTAATCGTACTTGAAATACTTTAAATCCTAAAGTTGAAATACCTATGGTCGGCTCGACCAAATCAAAATATACACCTATTGAAAACATTTATAGAATTTAAAATCACGATTTGTTTATCAGTATTTACACTTATTATTTAATAATTGAATTGTCTAATAAAAATAACTCAAAAAAAAAATAACAAAATTATTAAAATATTACTCAACTGCTACCCCTATGGTGTTTAACACAAGCTGCCAATGTTCACGTGCATGGCATTCCTATTCTCAATTGTCATTGTCAAAACAAAACGCAACGCATGTAGCAAAACAAAAGCGCCGTATGTAAAAAGTTTCAACTTATTATTGTTTTGTTTGAAGATAAAATAGTATGTATCATTTATAGTAGAAGGTATTTTTGTGCTTTGCCCATTTGTCGGCCTCGACTGGCGTCTCGTCCGTCAATCCGCTGGGCTCACCACAAAAAGACCTACTTTTACTCTTTATAATAGAATCTACTATTATTAAATCAAAATGGAATTCCTGATTGTACCTTACTCTTGTTTGTTTTTGTTGGTAAAATAATACAGGGTGTTACAAACAAAACTAAACAAACAACTAAAGATAAGCAAAAAGTTCAAATTTGTTGGCATCCATCTTTCACTCTATGTTAAAGATCCTCAATATTTTGAATTGGAGTAGAATATACTATAGATTTTAAATGTCCACATATGCAAAAATCAAGAGGATTTAAATCAGGAGACCGTGCAGGCCACGCTACTGGTCCACCACAACCAATCGATCTTCCAGGATATACGGCATTTACAAATTCGCGTGCTGTGTGACTACAGTAAGCTGGTGCACCGTCATGCATAAATCACATACTTTTTCAAACATTTAGTGAAACAGTTTTCATCAAACCTTGTAAGTCGTTTTCTAGAAAATAATGATAATTCTGCCTAAAAGTCGTCTGGGAAGCACAAAGACCAACTAAGTAGTCGTTGATCATTCCTGCCCACACATTTAATAAAAACTGCGCTTGATGTCTGAAGAGATTTGCTTCGCCGAGTGATGATACATTTTGAACTTAGAATTTAAAAATGCACTAAAGTCAAAGGAGGGCATTTGGAAGATATAATCTTTAAAACTTGAATTGTTATTTACTTTAGTCATAAATCCCACAGAATAAGCTACATATTAGTCGATTAAAAAGTTAATTTACTTTGATTAGAAAGTTTTTATTCGACTTTTAAATTGTATAGTTTAATATGGGGAACCCAATACAAATTAACTTCAAAGTTTATTCTGCTATTGTCATCTCAGGTTTGGGTTTGTTTTTTATTTAAATTATTAATTTAGTATAACAATAAATTTATTTATTCATTGCATACATTAAATTTCTATTACATGCAAACACATAAGATCAACATTTAATAAAAATCTAATTTATTTTATTTGCAGGTTTTAAAGGAAAAATCTACGTACTTAGTCTTAATTACATTTAACATTTGAATGTAAATTTATTAACAACATTTTGGTAAACTAACCTTTTGCATATCTGACGGTGTTCTTTTCAGTTCCGCACGCTGATGATCTCGTCCGATGATTGGACTCTTCGATGGTTTCTTCGCTGATAACAAAATTTTCCTCATATTTTCATAAATTTTCTGTATTAATTTTATCACGGATTGTTTATAATAAAGCGACAACGCAAAGCAACAACGACGCAGCTGCTACAAGAAGGTGGTTTGAATTTTTATTCAAAAAAAAGTTATTTAACTTATCGCAAATTGTCTGTAGTGCATAACGATTTTAATTGTTAACAATTAAATTAATTATTAACATCTTACTTTTCAAAATTTAACTACCAAATCTTTAGTTTTTACATGTTAAAATTTCTTTGTTTCTATAATTATTCCTCTGTCTTTACTATTTACACTTTGTCCTTTCAAAAATGTGTTCGTACCCAAAGAAATCGTTCAGTTTATTTTACACTGTTATTTTTTAAGCGACTAATTGTCGGTAACCGAATACAAAAGCGTGATGTTTTGTCGAATTCGACGGAAATACTTTTTATAAACAGTTCACAGAAAATTTTTATATCAGTTCTGTAGGCATACTGTTGATTTACTTTACATGATATATATCGTCGTAAAGAACAAAAACTCTATCAAAATGAATCACAGTCAACTATAGTTTCTATTAAAGAAAAAAAATATTTCATAACTCGTATACAAATGTAGATATTTAAAATCCGTCAAAGCCATTCAATTTCTCTGAAAAAGTGTCTAAAGAAGGTATTTCTAGTTTTTTTCTAAATTAATAAACAACTAGGATATAGACACTTTTCAAACTACAGAAAAATGTGTCGTATACGTTTAATAAACACATAACATATTTAATTGAGTTTTTACATGAAATTAAGTTTTGCAATATGCTTTTAATATGGTCTATATGGTCCGGCTAATTCTGGTTTATTAAGAAATAATTCAGTTTATTTAGTCAAAAGCTAATAATTGTATTTGCGACGACGTAAAAAGACATTTTTACGTCTTCTATAGTGCCGGCTACGCTGAGAATGCAGTATGGCGTCGGTTCTCTTACAACCCGTAGTAGGCCTACCGTCTCGCTCTGGCGATATTGGAGACATAACCAGGAATAAGTCAGCACGTGCAACGAGTTATAATAAACCGGAGTTTAAATTATCTGTGAACAATAAACAGTGAATTACTTTTAATACTTACTCTTGGTGGTTGCACACAAGAAACATTTCAATCGTAGGCCGTTCTTTATCAATTGGAAAGGTTCAAGTTCGTAATAACTAAGCGATATCTTGAACTTACTTTCTAGATATGCTTATATTTATTACGCGATGCGGCGCTTGTACGGGGTTGTGAGTTCTGTGATAGCCCCGTGTATGAATTTTCCCGCTGGTGAACTTGGTTCTTACGGATTAATTTATCCGAAGGGTTGTACGTTATTGTATGTACGTTCTGCAGGTTTACGAACGGTTCTATATAGCAGATTATTTTTAGCATAGAGCTAGACGTCCTTTTGTCAGACGGTTCTGTAACGACGTCGGTATACGATGCAAAACATTGAAGGCTTTTCTGGGACAGCTATCTAACCAGGTATATAGTGCCAGCTTTTGAACGCGGTACATTAAAATACTGTGCTTTTATGCTCTGGACGTAACACAAAAGAAGTAAAGAAATCTCTAAAAACAGCCGAATTTATACCAATTTTTATCTGCAATTTTAGCGAAGAATAAAAACGAGGGAATTGTGATGAGAAATAAAGCAAGGATGAGTGACTTTATTATCATAAAAACGTCACCAAACGTATGGTCATTACAACAATAAAAATAAAATGATTTCGTAACTGTTGGTTATTGCAACATCGGACACTATCGGTATAAGAGATCAGCTTACGCTGGAGATTGTTTAAAATATTGCTTCAACATTTACAGTTCTAGTTTAACAATGTCATGTATTATACTTGTCGTAAATTGTAATACAAATTTATTGTAATTACAATTTTATGAGAAAATACATTTAAATAAAACGCAAAAATAAAAGATTGTAATTTCGTAAGGTGCATTACAACAATGACAATTAAATATAAAATATAGTTTCCAGTTACTGTCTATTATAATGTGGAATATAAATTTTATCTTTTATTTTTCTAATTTTAATTTAATAACCACTTTTCCGGCTACAAATTGACATCATTGGAATGTAAAACTTTCTTTTAATAGTGACTAATTTACAATATAACTTGATTGTACAAACAATAATTAAGTCTGTTGTTAAATAAATGTTAATCTGATTGGTTAAAACTTAAAATTTAAATTCTCTGATTAGCCAACAAATTGTTATTAGCTTTTGTAACTGATAATTATGCTTGTACAACAAGATAAATAAACATTTTTAGTTTACTTGCATTGACAATATAACACACTTGTTTAAAATTTAAAATAAAATTAAAAATAGTGTCAAAGTTAGGACGGGAAAGCTATTAGTACTCAAACTCACGAAGTAGTGCTCAAAGCTTCATCTCGGAGTGTACTATTGACGGTAAATTCTATAAACTGCTACATTTTACCTGTTCGAGGTTTTCAAGCTTACCATAAACTAGAGTGCTGTAAATTAACGTTTTTGTTATAGTCATCAATACAATAGATAGACAGCTCAATAAATTTTTAACAACTTTGTATATGTTTCTCAACGGTAGTCCGATGTTTCCCGGAAGAAGGGTATAGGTAGAACCTTTAACTCGCCTAACAAATGAATGTAACCGATGAATCCGTAAAAAGGATAAACCGTGTTAAAAACAGTTTAATGCAAAAGCAAATGAAGTTAACTACATATAATATTTGCATTATAATATTATTATAATGACTGTAAATGCCAGTAATTTTTGTAGTTTTTTCCTGACTTGAGCGGGAAGAAAATTTTTCTGATTTGCTGCACACTTACCCATACAAAACTTTACTTCCTAAGCGACGAGTACAAAAACAATATTTACAGTATCTACTGACAAACAATCAAAAAAAGTAATGTCAAACTACAAGTTACAGAACTCAAATCATAATAGAGAACTCCTGAAGATATAGTGTATTGCTAAACAATACATTCGAAAAACAATTCTTCCTCGAATGCGGTGCTTAGGTCTGGATCTACATTTTCTAACAAACTGGGCTTACATTTGCCTAAAACCTTCTTGAGATAGCCCAATTTCAGAATACTTCAAATTTTAATTAAAATGGGACCAATCCATTTACTAAAATTTTAGCTAACGTAATACCAACACAACAAGTTGGATATTTTGTAATTTTAGAAAAGGTTCAACAATATTTTGCACAACCTGCGTTTATCAAAATAAATAAGTATTTATAAAATTAAATTGTATTAATTAAAAACTTTCGTTACAAGCCGTAATGTGAGTATCTGAAATTTGGGTACACAGTTAAACGTTTTGTTTTAATTATTAACAAATAATAATAAAAACCATAACAAAATTACCTGACTATTAAATTGTTCTGTGCTACCAATCTACCTAATACCATTCGTATTTGTGTAGTTAATCGGGTAAATAATATTTCAAACCTTAAATGGCACCACCTAACATAGTAGTATTCCGCAAAAAAAACTTCGCATTTGGTATTGATATGTTTTGCTTTAAATGGAAATCCCAAAATAACCCCTTTCCCAATTAATATATTTACATTTTTGCAAATAACAAATACTGAAATTATACTAACAGATCTTTATATTGGGTATTGGGAATTTTATATGTGGTTTAATAGAGGACTAAAACGGCATCTATGTATTGATATTCGTCATTTAAAGATTAGTTGAATAGAATAGAATAGAATAGAATTTTTAATTATACGTTACAATTATAAAAATTATTTGTACACGTCAAAAGTAGCATTCACTCAATAGCATACAACCGCCCAAGTAGTAAATAATCTACAGATAAAATATACAATATTATTGACACAGAACAGATATATCACAGATTGTTATTCACCGCAAATTTAAATTTAAAAATAATAAAATGCATTGACTATTAAGATACATTTAATTGCATATTTAAAGTTTTCAATATTCATTATTTTAACTGATTGAGGTAAAATCAATTTAGGTCCAATATAATTAAAGCCGCATCTGTTAGCTAGAAGTCAAGAATAATTAATACTTATATCACAAGCATTTCTAGTAAAGTGTTTATGGATAATATTATTCAATGTATAATTGGCCAGGTTTTTTAACATAAATAAGACAGTGATAAATACACAAACATGAAAAATTGAATTGATGTCTTACCTCGGTTCTATATTTCAAATTTGTTATAATGCGAATTACTATTCTTTAGAGCCCAAATATACGGGATGAATGTGGTGCTTGACCCCAGGCTATCAAACCATACAAAATGGGCGACACAAAAGTGAGTAGTACGCAGTTAATAGTACATCAATTGGAACTAGATTGAGTAAATTTCTAATTACAAATATATTTTAGACAACTTTGTTGCTAAAGTGTCAATATGTTTGACCCATTGTAATTTAGAATCAAGATGAATGCCCAAATACTTAACTTGACGAGCGTAATCACCAAACACGGGTTTATGGACAAAAATCATATTTACTATTTTATTGTTATTAAGTTTAAGTTTATTACTCCCAAACCATTTCAAAGCCCCCGCATGAGCATCCATCATTTGAGTGTGTACTACATATAGATCAGTGTTGACCGTAACAATCGTTGTATCATCAGCAAATAATATTAAATCATTTGCTGATAAGTGATTAGCAATATCGTTTATGTATATTAGGAATAGAGTCGGCCCCAGCACTGACCCTTGTGGAACCCCTAAACTTACATTTTCTACCTTCTTCTATATTGAGATCTATTAGTTAAATAACTAGCAATTAGGTCACAGCTGACCGTATTGAAATAGTAGTAACGTAACGCACTAAATGCGAGACGCAGTCAAAGACCTTCTAAAGATCACAAAACATTGAACCAATGTATTTCTTATTTTTGTCTTTTCTATTATGACACAGATAAATTGAAGAATTGCATCATTTGTACATTTGTTAGCTTTAAAACCGAATTGTCGGTAGTAAAATAAATTGTATTTTCAAAATGTTGATGGATTTGTTTATTCATCACAGTTTCCATAATTTTAGAAATTACTGGAACAAGAGAAATAGGTCTAAAATTATTAGATTTAACTAGTCCCCCTTTTTGGATAGGAATTACTTTAAAAATTTTAAGGGACTACGGAAAAATTCCTTTGATTAGACATAGGTTAATTAATTTTGTTAGTGGTATTAATATAATATTTGTAATTTTTTGATTAAAAACATTGAAATGCCAAAATAGTCATCACTTTTTATTTTTTGTGTTATTAATAACATTTCTAACATAATTAAAAGTAACTACTTTGAATGAGAATGGGGAAAATCTCTTTTAGGTTTTATTTTGGTATTCAGGGTAACCAAAGTATTGTTTAATTTACTTGAGATTTCAACTGGAAGATTTACGAAATGCTTATTTAACTTGTCAGTAACAAAACATATAGAATTAAATATTTTTTATTTTTTCTGTTAGAGTTTATAATATCCCAAAAGTCGCTGTTTTATTGTGTGCTTTTTTAATAATTAAACTGTAGTAGTTCCTTTTAGCTTTGTTTAATTCTTTTCCATATTGAGATTTTGCTTTGTTAAATTGGAATTTCAAGTGTTGATCATTTGAGTCTTTGTATAATTCCTTTAATAAATACAAGTTATCGCGAGTTCTGCTTAGATTTAAATCAAACCAACAATTTTTGGTGAACTAATTGTACTACTGACAATAGGAAAAGACAGGTCAATAAAATGTTTTAAATTTTTCATTTGTGTTCATATGTTTCGAATCTACAAAAGTCCAATCGACCGATTCAACATTTCGATAAAACATTAACATATTCATGGGCTTGTAATGCTACTTCGCTAAACATTTTATTTATTTTACATAAAAATTAATTAGTTTGCAGTACAAAATGATACTTACACTAACAACTTGTCGACTTATACCTGGTTCTAAATCTGGCCAAAGTACTTCGAGAGCGGATGGCGTTACGTTTGATATCACTTCATTAAATAAATCACCTAATCTCTCATCGTTCATCAAATTAGAAAATGATTCTATAACATGAACAAATGGAACACAGAAAAAGATGTATTTTTCTAACTTACATCTAACTTTTAATTTAGCTCCTATTTGCATCGACTGTACATAAAAAGGCGGATCGTGGACCAAATCGTACTTCAAATTGGATACTGTTCCTAATGAAATTCATACAATTTTAACCTGCAATAAATAAATAAATTGTTGAAATAGTATAGTGTAATTTAACCCTAACGTCAGAATAAAATATTTTTTTTGTACATTCTGGGTACTAGTATCAACTTAAGATCCTCCTTTCAAAGACTAAAATACCATTTTAAATCTCAAGGGATTATTCATTATAATCAATGCCAATCTCCAAAGCTCTATGATCTGACAGACCGGGATCAAACACTTTAGTTGTATATTTACCTTCAAAGTTTATCAATATGTTGTCAATGCATTTTTTTGTTTGTATTGTTATGTTTTTAACAGTTAATTTGAATGAATGTAAATTTATTAAGTCATTGAACTTAGAAAACTTTATAGTTTAGAATTTTATGTTAAAATCACCGTTTAATATTATGTTATCTTTAAAATTACTATATTTAACAAACACATTATTTAATACATCTAAAAAGTAGTCAAAATCTCTATTTGGTGAGCGGTAAATCGATACAATTAATAAATTGTATTTTATTGATCTGGCTGCAGAAAGTTCACAATGCATTTCAACAGACATATTGTTAATTTCGTCATAAAATACAAAATCTAAATTGCTCCTGCACAAAATCACCACTGCACCACTGCACCACGATGGGTGTTAGGTCTACAATAATAAGACGCAAGTTTGCACTTATCTATTATGAAGTTATCAACCTCATTAATGTCAAGGAAGTGTTTACACAAACAAATAACACATTATATTTATTAGAAGTACTCACAAAATGTTTGAATTCGAGTAATTTATTTCTTACCGATTGAATATTTAATTGTAATACGTAGAATCTTGGATGCTTTAACCTGCCAGCCGTAGACGAAATTAAATCTTGTTCCTTCTGGTTTGTTTCTTTTGAATAAAAAACGACGGACAGTTGTATGATTAGGCCAAATAGACTCATCTATAGCTTTTGGTAAATTTTCTTCGAAATTGAAATTTTGAAGAATAAATATATATCCGTGTTTAATGATTTCAATGCTACACATTTGATTTCAGGAAAATCTTGTCTTAGAAATTTAATCAAATCCTCTTCCCCGGTATTAGGGGCTAATTTGCTAACATAGAGAGCCACTGTCGTAGGAACCCCTAAGATAGTATTTTCCAAATTGTTAGTACTAGCTGCATTTTTGCCAATTATTCCAATCGGTTTTTTCCGTTTTTTACTAACAGTAACCCAATCACTTCTTTCGGCCACATCAGAATTAGTCATAACAATTGAGTCTAATTGAGTCTTTTGAAATTGAGGCTACCGTACACTTATTAGGTTGTGCTACTATCGGTGGCGCTTGATCAGATGCTATGATTTTACCCTTGGATTATTATTTGTTGTCGATGTAATATTTTTGGTTTTGTTACTATTTGGTAGATTAACTTTTAAAGCGTTTAATGCACTTATATCAACGGGGTCAAGTATACGATCTTGAGCTTGTTTTGCCGGTTTATTGAAAAGTACCTACACTTATAATTTTAGATTCAACTTTGAAATCCGCTAGTCTTGCATTTAAAACGTCTTAGATGATATATTATAATATCGTTTTGTTTAATTAAATACTGACAAACCGTACGTCCAATTTGTTATCATCGTCCTTAATACAGTTTAGTGCATCAAAGAATTCCTGGTCCTCTTCATCGTCCAAAACATAGCAATTAACACTATTATTATTAATAAATTTTACACTACTTAATTTCGCACAGCTTGAGTGAAACCACTTATCATTTTTTGGCACTTTAGATTTGCATCGTTTACACAGAGCAGAATTTGACGATCCGCTTTGGTCCGCCATGTTTAATGTTACTTTAATACTTAATTTACGCGTTCTAAATTCAAGTCCATCTATTTATTAAATTTAATTAGACTTTTGTCTTGTGCATACGATTTTTTCAGTTCTAATGCATAATATTTTGTATAAAAAAAACACTCAAATTTTAGCAATGCATTGATATGAACGATATGAATTAGAGAAATGCAAATTTTAAGAGATTGAACTTCCAACTATTTTTTTCCAATAAAATACTTGTTAGAATTCAAATTATCAGTCAGTAACATAACAAAAGGATTTGGTGTATAAAATCTATTTGGAGGAAACCCTTACTTTGTTAGTAATACATTTTAATATTTTAATTAAAACCAAACATAAGACTTTAATTTTTGAAGAACCATTACAATGAATACTCATTGTTATACCGTACACACAAGTACTCCTAAGTAAATATTTATTGTTAATTCCTATGTAAAGAAAATTTTACAGACCTGCGTCACCAACGATATAGAAACAAAATAAATTTTAATGAACTTGAGTTTATATTTTGTTTTCAATTTTAATTTGCATTATATACAATAATTTAAGTTAATACAAAATCGATGTTTTTGTATTTTTTGTTGAATTCAAATACGAAAAACTTTTAAAACGAACGTGGGAAATGTAAACTTCGTAATTCAATTTGATTCTATCTGCCTACATTTTTTAAGATTCTAGAATAAGATCAGTACTTGAGAGTTGCAATAAAGGTCGTATCTGTGTAAAACATGGTACATTCGTAACATGTATATTATGTCTAAAGGCAAGATAAGGAACGCTGTCCCTTTTCTCATCTATTCGAAACTGATTGAATATCTTTCCTTTTAAGAAAAACCAGCCTTTTTCCGTTTTGCAGCTACTACATCACCCACTTTTAAGAACAGATTTATTCAACCAAAAAGCTATTTCTAATTTTTAAAGAAGTGGTAATGACTTTTTAATTTTGTGGTTATACATACAATTATGAAATTAATATCAATTCAAAATTAACTACTTAGACAACAGTATTCAAAATCGATTTAATAAATTCCACTTTCTTGGAAAAGTAAATGACATTAATTGAGTAAACACAAACCTTATAATCTTGAACACAAAACACGTATCAAGATTTCTGTACGTGTCATTTTCAAAATTTTATTTATGATCTTTAATATTTAAATCTTATTAATACTCAGCGTTAGATTTATGTTTGGTGTAGATATAAAAAGAAGATTTAGATTTATTTCGCTTAAAGTGAACGGCATCGAATCGTAGAAATTCAGGTTAAAAAGAAAATTGCTGTGGACATAAAAGGAAAGGACAGTTGGGATTCGAGAATTGGAATAATGGATATAGAATAAGTGCAATAAACCTAAAAATACAATTCTGAGCATATTTTATACCAACTTTTGAATAGAATTTGTAAAGATCTGGAGAAGGGCCTTGTATAAATGCAGCGATTTCTATTCAAATTGGGTTGCATTTTCAATAATCTGACGATCAATGTGAGCAAGCCTGAAGTCGACTATACGCAAGGGCTGGAACATTATTATATTCTTTATCTTCATAAAATATTATCTAATATATCGCCAAATGCACATTGAGCAATCTGTATATAAAGTGCTTATATAATTTCACTATATGTTATACAAATAAAAACAGCATTTTATTATTTTTTCGCTGCGAAGCAAAATACTTTTGGCCCTGTTTCCATATAATACACAAAATTACTACTACGTTTAAATACATTTATAAAAATGAATTCATGAAACATTTTTAGTGAAGAGGGTGGACATATTAAATTCCTAACTAAGGGCGTCTGTCGTTTTGTCGTTTTTATTGACTCCGAAATTCTAATCGTGCTTGGTTCACTTTAGATCACTGACTTATGCTTTCTTTATTGTTTAATTTAATTTGAATTACCGAATAAACGCACAATTTTTCTAAACAACTCGCCAAGCTCAATTACATTTTCACCACTACTTAATTTTGTGTAAACGTATAATAAAAGCCTTTTCTAAATAATTAAAGTCACGATCGTATCCTATAGAATTAATACTGTAACGTGATTTTACGTTTCCAAATTAATTGAAACAATTAATATAATACAATAGCCTAAACTGAAATAATTTGGGTTTTGTAAATTGAAAAGGTTTTGACAAATGATAGTTGCTTTCGTTCCGACACGTGACGATTTATTTAATTAAATGAGTATTTTAATTTGAGAAGATATATTCAAAAATTTAAAAACAAGGAACAAAATATGTTATCCTTAAAACATTTGATTGTGTAGGAATATGTATTTTTTTTATTTAATAAATGCCCTTCAGTAATTCTGTATTTTAACTTTAAAAAAATTCGCAAAAATCGTTTGTTGTACTGTTCTCGAAAAATATGAAATTATTAGCAAATTAGTGTTTATATCAAGAAATGTAAAAAAAGAATTAGAGTACAACATAACAACATTTGTCTAACTATTAAAATTTTGAATTAAAATAAAAAATTATTCCTTTTTAGGATCTTCTAAACGTGGAGGTAAGTTACTAGTAGCTTCTTCTTACTTAAAGTAAGATTTTCTAGTCCAAAAATAAATAAACTGCTACCACTCATCATCTCCATAGATACGCATTCACAATAGGTGTAAGCTCATTATTAGAAAAAGGCTTCTTCACACGGAATTTAGAACTTCATATATTGATAGTGACCACTTAAAATCTTCAAATTCTATATCCCAACTGTTAATTTGAAAATTATGTTTTACATTTTTTACGCTGTTATACGATAATGGCCAAAGCACATTAAAAGCTTTGGTTTTCGTCCCATTACCGAAGTTAAGCAACGTCGCGCGCGGTCAGTAATTGAATGGGTGTCGGTCGTAGTCGGCTCACTCTTTAAGTACCGACAAGGTTTTCTAACTTTACACCTGTTTTCATCACTACAGTAGATTCGGTGGGCAAGCATTCCAATAGCAAAATATTTTTTGGTGTCAGGAAATATATTTCTGGTAGAGAAAACCTCCCTAACACGCTGCTAAAGGACAGCCGTATAATATTATCTAGTTCACCGACAAGCTATTTTGAGGTCAACAAGCACACACCAAGTACCTAGTAGCAACCTTCGCGTACGTTCTTTTGTTGGACGTAGTATCAGATGCGAGCACTCGTAATTGTAACTCGTTTATGTTTTACGTCGACAAACTGCGGTTGAAAAATCGATTACAATACGTTGAATTTGTCAAGTAATTAATGAACCAGTGGCGTTTCATTATTATCTTGTTCAATTAACACAAATTATTAAATCAAGACAATTTTCGTATGTGAAGATTTCTCTCAATAACTTACGACGCTCTCCTACAATTTGAACCACCGGGTATATTTATATACAATAATTAATAACAACAAAAGTGGTAGAAACCACTTCATTGGATTGAAATACCTTGAACGAGACATTTCAGGAAACGAACAGTGAAATGTGTTAATGTAAAAGGAGGAGGGTTTTCATGTGTCAAGTTAAAGTTAAAAAGATTACTGTAATGAACTGTTGGTAAGAAAGAAAACTGTAAACTGCAAAAGGTAACTGTAAAAGTTTAAAACTAACTTAAAAACTAAAAGTGTTTGAATTATTTGTGAAAAAGATGAATAATTAATAGAGGTAAGGTGTCAGAAAATGAGCTCAGTATGATATTTTTTTATTTGTTTTTCATTTAAATATATAAAAAATGATTTGATTTTCTCCTTACATTTACAGAAAAAACAACAACAACAAAATTAACAATTAAGTCAACTTTAGCTCTTCCCTTCGCATCAACATTTCTTTGATCCATTCTTCTCCGCCTTCTTTCCCCTAGTACCACTCTTCGCCCATTTTCTTCCATTCGGAGCTCAGCACATTCATTTAACACATGTTCTATGTTTTCCCACCCTTCTCCGCACATTCTGTACTTTCTTTTCTTGTCTTTCGCACCTAAATCTTGCTATTATATTACTGTATTTTGTAGAATTATTTTTGTACATTCGGTAATATTTGGTTAAAAAAAGGTACTAATTATAGTGTACTTGTTTTACTCTTAAAAACCTACACGGGTTTCGACTCTAAAATTGTAAATTTTTGTAGCAATCCTATTTGGTGCTTTTTAGGTACATTTTTAACATCCTCTAAATAAATCGCAAATAGACTTAGACTAATTGAACATCCTTCTTTGTCTTAAATTCTTCCCCTAATTCTCCATTCTTTTTCGCATTACATTTTGTCTCTTCGTAAATTTCTTCAATTGCTTTCACTAGTTCTTCACTTATATTATTCTTTTTGAGTTTCTTCCATAATATTTCTCTGTTTACATTGTCGAAGGCCGTCTTTATATACAGGAGCAGAGGGTACCTGTTTTAATACATAAATGTCATCCACTGCCCTCCTTTCTTTGCTAAACCCCGCTTGCCAATCGTGTATTATCGTTTTTTAATTTCTTCCTCAAGCCGTCTTCTTAGTATATTCGCATAGATTTTGTATTCAACATTTGCTACACTGACTCCTCTATAGTTTCTTATTTATTCTTTTCTCTCCCCTTAAAAATCGGAGATATAGTTACTTTTCTCCACTCCCTTGGAAATCCCTTTCGTCACCAAATTTTTGTAAAAATTATCCTCAAACGTTCTTACATCTCCCATTTTTTTCTTTTTAATTCCTCTATGCTTATTTTATTTTTCTACTACCTCCTCCATTGTCTCACCACTCTTTTTAATTATCTTTTTACTTCTTCGTTTCTGCCTTGTAATTATTCCATTTTTGCTCTGTACTCTTCTATTCCTTCTTTATTCCAAATTTTGTCACTACCTCATTCCACTTTTATTTCTTCTTTTATTTACCTTTCTTTTTCTTTTAATATTATTTCTAAAGGTTGATGGTTGGATTCTTTCTTTCTCTATTGTTAGTTTTTATCGTTTCTAAACTTGTTTCGTTCACTATTGTATAATCAATTACCAACTCTCTTTTTTTATTTATGTGTACATACTCCCTTAGCCTACTCTCCTCTATGTTTTTATTTAAAATTGTACATCCTTTTTCGTCACACATTTCTATTAATTTTTTCCTTGTCCATTTACCTTTTTATCCATTGACATTCTTCTTCTTTGTTTACCAGCATACCCCCTTTTTTACTGTCTTAGCATTAAAATTCCTCCTATTATTATTTTTCTTCCTTTTGGCCCCCAATAATTTTTCTTTATTTTTTTTCTTGTCATCTCCATTTCTTTTCCGTATATTGTTAAATTCATAAACGTTTTCCTTTGTCTTCATGTAGCTTTATACTATTCCTTGTATCTGTTTTTGCTATTCTCTTTCTTTATTTCTTTTGTCCTTCTTCAATCCCGTAATTATGCCTCCTTTTGCTTTTCCTTTTTTCCTTTTCATTCCGCAAACTGCACTTTTCTATCCTACTTTTTGGATTTTTTTTCCATTTCTGCTAATTGTTTTGTGTTCGGTTGTGTTTTTTTCCTTCTTTGTCATATTGTCGTTTATAAATATTCTAGTTCTTATCAGTTTTTATAATTTTAATATGTTTGTTTTTTTGCGAATTTTTTACCTTTATTAGTACTATTTCTTTCTGTATCTCTTTCGCCTTCTTTATTTTGTTTTCTATATTCATTTTTCAACATCTCTTTCACTTGTTTGTTTACCTCTTTTTTCCTTCATTTACTTCCAGTCCCTTTATCACTAAATTGTTTTTTGTTACTTTTTCCATGATATCCATTCTCTCATTCTTATTTTCTTTATTTCAGTATTGGTTTTATCTTGTCCCTCTTTTGTTAACTTTATTTCCTTTAACATTTCCTGACATACATCTCTTAACCCCTCTTCTTCTGCCCTCGAATTCACTATTCCGCTGGATTTAGCTCCGTATCCTTCCGGCAATCTAATCACTTTTTTGCATCTTCCAATTTATGTCATTTTTGAGAAAAATAAAACTGAAATAATTGCCAGATATTTCATAAAAGATGGTAAACCACAGAAAAAACTAAAAACAGAAAAAAAATTTTATGACCACGTCCGGAAATCAGCTACAAATTTTTCTTGTTGATCATGAAGTACTGCTAAGTATTTGTATTTTTTTTGTATTTGTAATAAAAACACCTAAAAACACACACAAAAACGCGAATATTGACGTAATGTTGTTTACATTATATATCCGTTATCTTTAAGAATGTAACCCGTTACTTCTATAATTACCATGTTACTCCCATTTACCCATTCTGAACCAAATCGAAGAAGAAATGCTGTTCTCAAAAATTAGTAGATGTTCTTTTAGACTTCTTTAGACTTAGTCGGTAGTATTTATGCCAATCTGAAAAACTACCGCTCACACTATGTTTGCACGAAATTACAAAAATAACAACAACTTATAAGACGTTTATCATTCAGTGTTACTATATGCACTAAATTTTGTAAATCATGTCTCAACCGAAAAATCAAAAACAGTCAAACTTAAAGTCGATCAATTAGAAAAACTAACCACTCTAACGTACGTTTGAATGGTTTAGACAATGTTATATTTGAAATAATAACACTATTCTGGAATTACATTGTCTATATTTTATTTTAATAGGATAGTGTTATTATTTCTAACCACTCTAATTAATATAACCGGCTATTATCTTTTGAAAGATTTTGACAAATAGTGATAGTATTATAACCTCCTGCAAAAATCTTATTCTTGTGTAGTGAATAAGTTAATATGCACAAAAAACTTTAGGAGTATGATACAACAAAGAATTTCTTAGAAATCATCTACAGAAAATAAAAACCCGTGGTTTTTCCGAAGTAAGGGAGGAATGATGTGATCACCAGTTCAACTCTCGGTATGTTATTATCTTTTACCAATGCATAACAGTATCATGGCCTATATAAACGTCAATTTCTTGCAGAAAAATTTAATTATTTCTAAGTGTACTGTTATTTCAAGTTTAAGTTTTAACGCCGAATTTTAAACATTTAGAAACTATATGTTATTTTAAATTATTAAGTCACTGCTCTTATTTAAAATTTTGTACTTTTAATATATACCTTAATTCCTTACCCATAATTTAATTCTTTTAAGTCTTATGGTACAAAATTATTATGGTACAAGATTTTAACGTGTGGAATAAAAGCTATGAGATAAATTTCTATTTAAGATAATAAAAAAACGTCAAATTCCTTGAGTTTTTGAACAATTCTTTTCTGTAATTGTGTCTCGTTTTAGGCATCCCAACCGCCATTGTACACCTTTCTACTAAGAAGAGTACAAGATTTCTCTAAAGGACGAGCCTGAGAGACGTTTGGCAAATTGTTATCCTTGGAAACAAATTGAATGTTGTTTTCTCTTAATTAGGCCAAATTCACCAGAAGATAAAATCGTCGGTAATATGATTTCTTGTAATAATTTCAAAAGACATCTCCTAGGGTTGAAGTACATGTCCAACATACGCTGCCTCAATCCCCTCTTTCAAAATGGTGCTCCCACACCAAAATCTTTTCAAAAAATTTTACCTTTATCTTGTATCTTATGTATCTTGGATATTATTAGTATAGAAACCATTATTTCCCTTAATATCTGAATTAGACAGAGTGAACAAAATTTGTTGTCTTAAATGATTGCTGGAATTTTTGTCCAATTGTGCAAAACTGAATAGTTTGGACATTTTACCTTTTCCCTAAACTATATTAACGTTGGCTATTTGTTTTTTACAGTTGTGAGAGAAACGTAAAATCTTCTACTCAATTTTCTACTGCGGATTCAATTATGTCATAACGTCTACGATTACTCTAGGCACATGGACGGTCAGATTTATGTGCGTTCTGACAATGGCTTATTTTCTGCATAGTCTTTTATGTGACAATAAATTGTTGCCCGAGAAATACCTTTGCAACAAAAATCTTTTAACAATGAAAGTCCGATTTAAATTACATTGTACTTTTACACACAATTTTATTTTTTACGCACGATTTAATTAAACGTAGCATTCCACACACAATTATTTAGCTGACTAGAGGTTAGACGTAGATAAAGAATATTACACGTTAACGCTGCTAATATAAAATTAAACCAACAATTAAACAGTATACATAAAATAAAACATTATGTTTTTATCGACAGTCAGTGAATATTAATTTATTTTTTATCAGTTTTACACCAAAATAATATACAGCGAATACGTCCATTTTCTAAAAACACCTGTCTATTATTATACCCATTTCGTTTGGTCGCCAAATTTAACAAATTACACTGTAAGTTAAATTGCCTAAACTATAAGTAAAAAATGCTCGTTTTCTTTTTTTGTAGATTGTACACAGAGAATTCAATAGACCAGCCCCGCTAAGTTTACAACATAAAAATGTTATTTTGTTTTTTTACATCACATCTTATAAATATGATGGGGTTTCGAAACCGTAAATTTTAACACCCTTTTTTATTTTTCCGACGAATTAGAGATAGTACGTTATAATAAAACAAAAAAATTTGTGTTTGATGGCCGGCCGGCCGTATCTAAACAAGATATCAAGAAAACCACTGGTTCGATTTTTATGAAACTTTATACATGGGCATTATTTATAATTCCATAGATCTGATTAAATTTTGGTCATAATCTATATAGCCAAAAGGGTCGTTAACCTACGCAGAATTTCGAAATTTTAAAACATTTAGAAAAATATTCATTTTACATATTTTTTGTTTTAAATAAAAGTAATTTAAAAACAACTGCGTGAAACCATACATTTTCAGAAACCTAAAAAACCTCTAATGAATAGAGTCATAGCCAACTATAGTTTCTATTTAAAAAAAATGCATGTTTAATCTGTAACTCGAAAACGAATTAAGCTAGAATTAATTTGAGTACGCTATTAAATTGCATATAAAAAATGTACAAAAAATGTTTTGGTTGAAATAAAAAAAATATTTACAAATTAAAAAGATATGAAGCTTTCAAGAAAACGACATAAAACGCAAAACACTTTGTATCTACCAAACGAGTCAAAATATCAAAGTGCTGTTTAGACAATTAAATCTGTCTCAAAAATCGGGTTAAGGGTTCTGACCATAATTTTTCCCTATTCATTGGCGAAATACCTGAAACCCCCCAATTACATCGAAAATAGGACATCCGGTCCAACAATTGCACAATAAAGTTGTGGAAATGTTATTGTCTATAGCTTTTGTTTGAACCATTTTTTTTTCTAAAACCAATTTTATTTTCTCTTTGTAAAAAGTGAGAATTTTCAACTCGTCTTAAGGAACTTAGATGCGCGATACCCTGTTTTATCCGAAGTACTTCGTATGACGGCATTGGACGATACTGAAATGTTTACTTTGATTTTACTGATTGATTCGCGGTGCACCTATTCTTAATAAATGTAAATTTATAAATAAAATGCAAGGAAAACCGTCAATACAGTCTTTTATAAAACTTTGCATATGAGTTTTATATACAGGGCGTTAATGAATACAGATTTTAAGAGCAAACAGAACATGAAGAAATAGGTTGAAAGTTCAAATATACATATACTTTTTGAGTTTTGGTTTCGGAGCTGAAGCTCTTTAAAGGTGACGTCATCAAGTCATTTTTTCATACACTTCTTTAGGTTTGTGGTGGTCATTTCCAACATTTATTGTAATAATTACCACTAATAAGATTTTGTTTTGATAATTTTTCAGTCTACTTTTAATTTAAAAAATTTGTGCGGCAGCTAAAATACATGGTGAGTCATAATGGGCGGAACAAATTTTACCAGTATATAGAAGAGACTTTTAAGTAAAAAAGTTCATATAGACCTATGACATACACTGCATTGTTGTGGAGCTACAAGAAGCCAAAGTTTTTCTTGTTTAAAATTAAATTTAAAAGGTAATATCAAGTAGTTTGCAATTGTTTTTAGTTTGCGTAACAATTGATAAAAAATCAGTTCGTATTGATTTGAATTGACAGTTCGTATTATTTAAGTCTTTTAAAGTTTTTGAAAGTTTAAATTTGTAAAATGGGAGATTTTAGTGCGACTGAATATGCAGACATTTACGTGTACGGTTATTGCGATCTTATCGAGTATTTGCTAGGACATTCCAAAGAGTAAGGGAGACTGGTACAATAGTTGTAAAAAGTAATGGAGGCGTCCATGCAAATCGCAATAACGTAGACAATGAAATCAATGTTATTGATGCAGTATTGGATGATTCCAGAATCAGCACTCGGCGTGTTGCGACACAGTTAATCTTTCTCAAAGCTTTGTTTCTCGGGTACTTCGAAAAAAAGAACTTTATCCGTACCATTTTCAACGATTACAATCTTTGCTACCACGACATTATGGCCACCGCGTAGAATTCAGTCGTTGGCTGCTACATCAAGTTATTGAAAATCCCGATTTTATATCAAATGTGTTATTGTCTGATGAAGCTCAGTTTACTCGAAACGGGATCAACACAATTCATAATAGTCACGTATGGTCCATCGATAATCCACACACCATCATTCAAACGCGATTTCAACAACGTTTTAGTATTAACGTTTGGGCTGGAATTTTTAGAAGAGGTTTGCTGAAAATGGAGATTTTTAAATGACCGCTTAAATGCGGAACGCTATGAAGATTTTTTGAACTATTGACTATACGAAAAAATCGAAGATGGTTCGTTGGAGAGTCGTCAAAAGATGTGGGTTCAACATGACGGTGCCCCATGTCATTATGGAAGGCAAGTAATCCGGTGGTTGAATAAATACTAACTACCCTGGCAGATAGATTGGACGTGGGGGCCCTGTTGCCTGGCTTGCGAGAAGTCCCAATTTAAATCCTTTAGATTTTTATCTCTGGAGACATATGAAGCAGTTAGTATACAGTACTGAAATTAACACTTGAACAACTGCGTCAGAGGATTTTTAACGCGGCCAATGAAATTCGTAACAACGGTCAAGTTGCTAATGTGTACGATTCCCTTATTCGCAGAGCTCGTGCTTGCATTAGAGCTCAAGGAGCCCAGTTTGAACAGTTTATGTAATCTTGTAATTTAATTAAGCATTTTTGTACAGTTAATTAAGTTTTGCAAAAGTTTTCACAATTGTCGTTTTTATTAAATGTTTGTTTATAACAAAAGTTTTACTTCTTGTAGCTTCACAACTATGCAGTTTAGGACAAATGTTTATGGAAACTGTTTTACTTAAAAAGTCTTTTCTACATACTGGTAAAATTTGTTCCGCCTATTATGACTCACCCTGTATAAAACAAAAAAAATATGACTGAAAATATTGATAATACCGATCATCTTGTTTTCCTTTTTTATAATGAACTATACGGCATATTTGACAAACGTGTCCCATTGCTAAAAATCCACAAACGTAAATATCCTGTTTGGTTTACGTCGGAAATCATTTCAAACATTAAAATTAAAGATAAATATTTTAAGAAATACAAAAGATTTATACTCAGAACTGATATGCAAAATTATAGGAAATTAAGAACTACTATAAAACTGCAAACCTCAACTGCTTCTATATCTTATATAAACACAGTTTTATCTACGTTAACAGTTGACTAAAGATCTTTCTGGTCACTAAATAGTAAAAAACAACAGTGTAGAATACCTGGAATTATGCATCACAACAATGTTCAATTTAATTCAGCAAAAGGAATAGTCGATGCTTTTGCAAGTTTTTTCAGCAATGTTTTCTTGACATTTTCTATTAATACCGGTTTAGGATTGCTAACTAATAACTTTCACCCTATTTCTGTTAGAAACATAACTGAATCTGAAATTATAATTGCAGAAAAAAAATTAACAGTAAGTCTTCTGGTTTGAATTTAATACCTTCTTTCGTTATTAAAGTTGCGTAAGTATTCTTGCTAAACCGCTGAAACCACTGTGTATAATTTTTAACAAAGCCCTAAGTGCAAAATCGTATCCTGCGATATAGAAAAGAGCTAGACCTATCCGATCTTCAAAAATGGAAATCTTTTCCCCAATTTGTAATTATAGACCAGTGTCTATACTTTTAAACTTTTTAAGCTTTTTGAAATAGTTTTATACAATCGAATCTTTCCTGCCATTCAAAATCAGTTGTCTTGTTCTCAACACGGTTTCGTTCCTAAGCGTCTACAATTTCAAATTTAGTTAGTTTAACACAAGTTTAAGACCGTTTAGATCATAGCATTCTGTTAAGCAAGTTACTATTATTTGGGTTTGATTAATCTTTAGTATCATTTTTAAATCTTATCTTTTAAATAGAGAGCAAGTAGTTTTCTGTAATGGGGTTTATTCCTTTACATACACTGCATTATCTGGAGTTTCTCAAGGGTCAAATTTAGAGCCCCTTCTTTTTCTTTTGTTTATTAATAGTCTGTATCCAAAGATTTAATGTAAAAAACTTTGTTTCGCAGATTATTTAAAAATATTTTACAATATTTCAAATATACAAGATTGTAATGTGTTGCAAAATGATCTGGATAAAATGTATCATTGGTGTATATTAAACAAACTTTATTTAAATACATCTAAGTGCAACATTATTTTATTTACTCGGAAGGATTGCTTTATATAATATAAGTACCAAATGGACAACCTTTCTTTGGAGAGATGTACATCAATGAGAGATCTGGGTATTACTTTTGATCACAAGTTAACATTTCAAGAACATATAGATGCAATTATTAAAGACAGTATGAGATTATATAATTGTATAATTAGAAATTGTGGAGATTTCAATAATTTAGAGACGTTAAATAGTATATTATAAAATAAGTAACATAATGCTCATTTTAAAGCACGAGTTCCAGTTTGCAAAACGAGTGCTTTTAGGCATTTGTTACGAATTTCATATACTATTTTTTCTATTTTTTTTATTTTAAACAAATATTTCATAGTTTTATCGAAATTTTTAAAATATAAGGATTTCATATATTTGCATTTTAGTTGGTAACAATGTTCGTAAAAATTGAATTTTTGACGGTTCAAAATTTAAAGTTTTAAAACATATGTGCATTTGCTTACTTCTTCAAGTTAATTCAGAATCATTTTTTCCTTTAATTTCATTGTTTCTTTTGCTTATAATGAGTAACGAAGCTATTTCAAGTACTCCACCTGAATTGCGAGCTTTGGCCGAAGAGTCTCATTATGCACTTTTGCCCCAAAAGTCGCGATTAATTTACGAAAAGGAGTTTCAAATTTTTTCCAAATGGCTAAAAGAGAATAGTGTTTTGATATTATCTGAAAATATTATGTTGCCTTACTTCAGTTTGCTTACAAAAAAATACAAGGCTTTGTCATTATGGTCGAAGTATTCCATGTTGCGAACTTGCATAAATGTATACAACAATGTCAACATTGCCAATTTCTGTAAATTAACAGCATTTTTAAAAAACTGCTCAAAAGGCTATGAACCAAAGAAGTCCCAAATCTTAGACACTGACAATATTAACAATTTTATTGAACTCGCTGATGACAATATGTACCTGGCAATCAAGGTATAGCTATAGAATTTTACATTTTAAATATAATTTTCCTTATCTTCATAAACTTTTTCCATTTTATACCATCCATTTCTTCTATGTGGTACTCATTGTTGGATACAATGGTGCTTTGAGAAGAGATGAAATTACCAAAATGACAACGAAATATGTCGTTTTGAAAGACGATGTTATTCTAATTAACATACCAAAAACCAAAAATAATTCATTATGGATTAGTTTAATAAAAAAATATGTAAATGTGCGTCCAAATACAAAAAATGATAGGTTCTTCATGACATATAGAAATGGCTATTGCATAAATTCCTCGATAGGTATAAATAAAATTGGTCAAATGCCTAAAATTATTGCAAGTTTCTTAAAATTACCAAATGCAGATGCTTACACTGGCCATTGTTTCCGTAGAAGCAGTGTAACGGAACTAGCTAATCAAGGGGGGGATTTAATAACCATTAAAAGGCATGGAAGGTGGAAAAGATCTACTGTAGCAGAAGGCTATATCGATACTTCTATAAAAAAGAAACTAGATTTAGCACAGATGTTGTCAAACTCTAGCCCTAATCCTCCAACTCCACGGCTAATATCGGTTGAGAATGCTACTTGCTCCTCTTCTTGTCCAGCGAATAAAAAGCCAATCGCTCAAATATCTAATGTTTCTTCTCTGGAAGTATCTAATGATGTTATAATGTTTAAATACTCCAGGAATTACAATTTATACCAAGGATTCAAGCAATGTCACTGTTAATGTGTATAATAATTGCACCATAAATAAATAACTTTATTTTTAAATTATACCTACCTTTACAAATATGTTTCTAAACTTAATATTATTATTATTACACCCTTTTTTTATTATGTGACTCACACTTATGTTCCTAAGATAAAATTAATAAATTAAACGTTCACGAGTTTTTTTCTCAGTATTTTATTTTCGATGTACACAAATTCGATACTCGAACTATATATGAATATGATTAAAATACGACCCGTGCACGTGATTTCCCCACATGCGCAGTAGAAGAAGTTTTGATGGAAACTTTGAATTAGATATTAATTTGCTTTACATTAGAAAATTGTACATAAGTTAAAAATTTATTAATCTAGAAGTTACACTTTACAATTATCTAGGTAACTAAGTATATTACAAAAATCTACGAGAGATGCAGTAACAAATGTAATTTATATACAGGGGTCCTACGATTGGGTATACATAGCTAAAGTATGGGTTCTTGAAGTTGTTTTAAGCAGAAAAGCTGCATTAAGCATGTAGTGTATAATCAATCGCTACAAAGTTATTGGCATTTACGTCAAGCAATCTTCAAATACAAATATAGCCCATTTAATTTATTCCCAAGATAATATTGCACCAGACATTAATAGAAAAACGGTGTTGGAAGTGTGATTCTTTGGATCCATGTGGATTTTCAAGCGCCCAAACATGTGAATTTTTTGTTTACTATTCCTTCTCGGTTAAATGTAGCCCCATCTGTAAAAAGAATTTTTGTTATGAGCTCTGTTACCTCGATATAACGAAAGGCAAAAACATGCTTAGCTAATCGAGAACATAATTTTGAAAATGACATGTAGCTGCGCATTTAATTTTGTGGAACTAACTGGTGTACTTATTTAATAAAATTGTTTACTCACTTAATGTTATTTTTTGAACATAATAACTTTGAATGACTTTGTAACGGTTAATTTTAGAATACACGTTTATTGGAACTTTTCACCTTAAAAGAAAGTCAAGAACCCATACTTAAGCATGTACACTCATGAAATTTAAAACTTGGACACCACAATTTCTGTAAACAAAAGTTTGCACATTGTGAAGCGGGCTTAAGGGTATCATTTACAATTCTAACAGCAGGTAGTCTCAGCAGGGGTTATCTTATAGAAGGACTGTAGAATGAATCATTACACTAAGCACGTTTTAGAAAATAGGTAATTTACGTTGCTTACTTAATTTTTTCTTTAAAGAATATATTTGAAGGTATCGCTAATTAAACACCATAGCTCGATTAATTATCGAATCAAAATTTTGTTTAGGAAATGTTTACAAAATAAAATTAGAAATAATTTTGATTTAAAAACGTCTACAAGCAATAACTTTTAAATTAAATCAAAAACTAAACATGGTTATTTGGGTTGACTGATTATTACTTATTTTTAAATAAATCTAACCTACTAATTATTGTAAGTTAAAAAAAAATCATTAAACTCTCTATTCATAATATTTAGTCCTTACAAAATGTATATTTTATGACGTTTCATTTTTTTCTGTAGTTAATATAAAAGTGAAAATAAAAACTAAGGCAATTCTTATTGTCAACGTATATATTTAGTTTTTTGACAAGAATTTATTACATAATTATAATTAAGATACCAAGTTATAGTTTAAAATTAAATGAAAACGTTTTTTTAAATAAAGGTATTACTATATAAATAAATATAAGAAATCAATAATGGGTGTGACCTCCATTATTATTGATACATTCTTGGAGGCGTCTGCTCATTGACGCTATCAAGGTATCAATATAATTAATATTAATCGTTTCCCATGCGGTATCAATGGCTGCAATTAGTGCATTACGGTTTACTGGTATAAAATTTGGCCCTTGTTGTCTTCGGATAACAGCAAGTATTCGAGCCCAAACATTTTCGATAATGTTAAAATCTGGGCTTTTTGCTGGCCAGGGTAACAGCTCCAAGTTATTTCTCGTATCCAATTGCGCACAACCTGCGAAGTATAGGGTCATCATATCTCGATAGTTAATTATCGAATGTTCCAAGAAATTATGTGTAAATAGTAAATGGAATCTACTAACGTAACGTTAAGTAGTTAATTATAGTTACATAACTCTCCTTTCATAAGATATAGTTCATATTAATATTCTTATTGTAAAGTTTCGTACACACCTTAACAACAAACCAAGGAACAAACCCTGCTGAGACTACCTGCTGTTAGAATTGTAAATGATACCCTTAAGCCCGCTTCACAATGTGCAAACTTTTGTTTACAGAAATTGTGGTGTCCAAGTTTTAAATTTCATGAGTGTACATCTAATCGTGGAACATTCTCATTTATGCAAACGATCAAACAGTTGCACTATAAATAGGCAGATGCAATTTTCACTATTTAACGATATGTTGAGGATTGTAGTATTTTTAAGTAATTGCACCCGCTACCTTCTGGTTTTTTAAACAAAATTAATTTACATTTTCTAATCATATCTCCTCGTTCTCGTTCAGTTTGCTAATGACTTGCTTCCAGGGTTATAATCGCTGCTGCATAATTCTAAAAAGAAATAAAATTAGTAAAACACATTTTCTAAGTCTGAAGTCTTAGCTAAATTTTGAATGATCCTTTTTATCCCTTTGTTACAAACTGCACAAATTCGCATTTTAGAGTACAAAAACAATGATAAGAATAAACAACAATGTAAGGTTAGTATGATCACAGCTGTGTTTAATTAACCTTTAACGTCAAACTAAGGACTTTCTTGTTGCGCATGTCGTAAATACCGCAGTATGCGAATTTGGACCTTATGATAATCTTCAATTCTAATGCTTTTCACGCACATACACATATATTCAGAATGGCATTCCAGTTAGTATAAACCTGTTAAAACCAATGTTAAAACTCAACAAATGTCAATATTTAGTTACTCATTGTTACCAACTGTTAAATGTTAAAGTTGCGTGAAATAAAGGATTTTATAATACGCAAATTACGTCATTTACGTTTTATAAAGTAATCTTTATGATATCACTTTTGCGGCAAAATAGAAAAAATTCTTTATTCCTCGTACGTTCGATCCAAATTGGAATATGGGTCAGTAATTTGGAACCCCTACTATAATAATTATTCACTTGCAATTAAAGGAGTGCAAAGAAAATTTATTGAATTTCTTAGTTTTATTAAATCAACTGGCGTTTATCCTGTGTTGCATACTGATTATAATGAACTGCTAAATGATTTTGATTACAACAGTTTATATGCTAGACGAAATTTTGAATTGTTAACTTTGTAACAACATTATTTATTGTCCAAATTTATTAGAACAGTTGAATATTGTAGAGTATTAAAATGTATAGGCGACAACGTCGCATTATTAATATTATAAGAGTGTGGCATCGGTGTGCAATGTAATGGATGTAATGGAAGATGTACGCGCATCTCGTTATAAGTAAAAGTATGAAATTAGAAATAAACGTGAGTTCTCATTTTGAATTAATTATTATCCTGGTGAACTATCCTATTTACTGCGGCTTCGAACATTATAAATTGTGATAAATTGTACTTAGTTGTTTTCCGGAAATTAGTTCTGGTGATAAAATTCCTTTGTCAAATTTTTTGCAAAAATGGCGTAACAAATTAAACGAAGGCGTAGCACGGTTACGTTACAAAAAATTAAAAAATAGTAGTTAATATCTAACTAACTATAGACTCATTCCACTTCTATCAATATTTTCGAAGATAATAGAAAAGTCACTATCAAACGAAATACTAAAGTTTCTTAATTTGCAGAATTTATTAATTCAGCAACAACATGGATACATGCAAAGAGATCTACTACTTCTGCTTTAGTTACGTTACTGGATTACATCTATAAAAACCTTGATGAAAACAAAAAGTAATGGTAATGTGTATTGACTTATCAAAAGCGTTTGATTGTGTAAACCATGATATCCTCCTATTAAAACTGGAAAATTTCGGAATACGTAGAAACTGCCATAACATTATTAAATCGTACCTAACAAACGGAAACAGTTTGTGAAGTTCCAAGGAGAAATTTCAAGTTCATTAAATGTAGACGTTAGAGTTTGTCAAAGGAAGCGTTCTGGGTTTTCTGTTTTTTTTATATATATATAAACAATATTACAAATACAAAAGTTTTGCTAACGATATAACATTACTCTCTGCCGGACCAAACTTAGTTCAAGACTTAAAAACTGATCTGCAACGAGTTCAAGATTATTTAACAAACAATAAACTAATACTAAATGTTGATAAGACGGTTATATTGCATTTTTTTCTACGGAAAACTAACATCTTTCAAGCTCTTTAATGTCCATAAATAACACAAATCTCAAACAAGTGTCTAGTCATAAACTGCTTCGTGTTTATATTGGCTTATCACTAACCTTTAAAATACATATAAAATATGTTTTAAAAAAATAAATTCTAGCTGTTATTTATTAAAAGGTTAGGACAAATTATTGATCAAGAAGCAACAGTTACTTACTATCATTCACATATTGAATCTGTACTACGATATGCTATTGTTTGCTGGGGTAACAGTTACTCCGTTAAACGATTATTTCTATTACAAAACGTTGTGTTAGATGCATGTTTGGTTTGAAATGGAATGAATCATGCGTTGAAATATTTAAGAAAAACAAAATTATGATTTTACCCTGTCTCTATGTGTTTAGTATGCTACGGTTTGTATTTGTTAACCATAGTAAATTTGACACTTTAAACAAGTCACATTCTTACAGTACTAGATATGGCAGTGATTTACAGTACGAAAACCATAGGTTGACTCTTTATGAGAGAAATCCTTATTACTTATATAGGCGCTAAATTATACAATAAACTCCCACAACGTATAAGGACAATAGCTTCCTTACAATTTTTTCAATAATAATTAAAATTATTCTGTTAACTAATGCATTTTATTCAGTAGAAATTTTTTTAAGATACATGTTTTAAAAAGAATTGTTAATTATTTTTGTTTGTTACACTATTTAGATTTTTAATTATTTTTAATATAAATTTTAGGTATTCTATTTAGTTCAAATAATATTATGGATTTTTTTTTGGACGTATCCTATGTTATTTTTGTATAATCTTTGGATAAATAAATTACTATTACTATTACTATTATTACAGAAAATTTTAAATCAAAATTTTGTAAACCATTTTAATACCATTTGCGTTAAAAAGTAAGGGTGAAAAGGAGCTAAATAGATTACAGGAAGATTATTATCTTCCAGGTTGAGCCGTGTTTGTCCTTCCTTCCTACGTTCTCTGCTTGACGTTTTGCTAACCAGGAAGGACGAACACGGCTCAACCCGGAAGATAATAATCTTAGTGACAACAGCCGCGAAAGCTTACATTCATACATTAGATTACAGGAGTTAGGCGTCATTTGAAAGATTGATAATTCTGAATGGGGTACTCCATTGGTCCCAGTTTTAAAAACAAATGGAGCAGACATCAGATTGTGTGCAAATTATAAAGTAACTGTAAATCCGTTTTTGAGTGATGTTAATCATTCCTTGCCGCAAATTAAAGATATCTTTGCTGCCTTGCAAGGAGTTCAGTACTTTAGTAAACTTGATCACAGGGATGCTTATAATCAATTGGAATTGAACCAGGAAACTAGTAAATTACTTACATGAAGAACACTCTATAGTATATATCAAGTCCTTAGATTGCCTTTTGGCACCAAACCAGCTTGCTCCATATTTCAGGAGATTGTTGAGAAAGTTTTGTTGGGTGTGCCTAGTACTGTAGTGTTCATAGATAACCGAAAGGAGGAGCTAGATCATTTTAAAAATTTAAAATTGGTTTTTAGTAGATTGAGGCAGGTTTCAAAGTAAATCTAAAAAATTTCAGTTCTTTGAAGACAGCATTTCATATTTAAGGCATGTGATTACGAAAGAGGGCTTGCAGAAAGATAATAGTAAAGCAAAGGCTATTCTAGACATACCAAAACCTTAAAACATTAGCAAAGTGCGATCATTTTTTGGAGTCGTTAATTATTATTCTAAGTTTATTCGCAATTTTGCCAGTAAAATGAAACCATTAAACAAATTGCTAGAGAAGAATGAACTGTTTAACTTGAGTAAAGAATGTTCTATTGCTTTTGAATTAGCAAAAAAAAGAGATTGTTTCAGATAAAATTTTAGTTCATTATGATCAAAATAAACCATTGAGATTATAATGCGATGCTAGTGATAAGGGAATTGGATCTGTTTTAAATCATATAATGAATGACAAAATAGAGAAACCAATTTGTTTCTTATCAAGGGTTTTAAATAAGCACGAAGTTAATTATTCTATGATTCATAAAGAGGCTTTAAGCATATGTTGGTCGGTTCGTAAATGGTATCAATATTTAATAGGTCGACACTTCGAATTACTTTTGGACCATAAACCGTTTCAAGATCTTTTGGAGAAAATAAATTAATACCGCGTATGTCTGCTTGGAGACTACAACGGTGGTCATTGTTTTTGTCAGGATTCAATTATACTTTTAAACATATTAAAGGTAGAGATAACGTGGAGGCAGATTTACTATCTAGATTGCCAATTCAAAATTGTTTTAGTTTGGAAGGTTCGGAAAGTTTTGAGTACGTAAATTTTGTGAAGAATTTTATACCTATCGATTTTAATATAGTTAGGTCTGAGACAAAGAAAGATGCAGTGTTAGGACAGATCTATAACTTAATTAGATTTAGGTTCCCGGAAAGGGCACTAAATGAAGTATTTAAACCGTATTTTGCAAGAAAAGGTAAACTTTATATAGAACAGAGTGTAATCATGTGGGGTTATAGGTTGGTCATACCTGTAGAATTAAGAATTAGGTTATTAGAGGAATTACATAGATGTCATAAAGGTATTGAAAAGATGAAAGCGAATGCTCGATCACACTTTTGGTGGCATGCCTTAGATAACGATATTACAAATTACGTTGATTTGTGTTATATTTGCATGACATCTAGGCCGGACCCACTTAAAGCAGCATTAATGAAATGGGATAAATGAATACATTTTTTGAAAGAGTACACGCAGATTTTTTGGTTTCTATTAATGGAAAAATAATTTTGCTCATTATTGATAGCTACTCAAAGTGGGTAGAAGCGTTTATTATGAATAATACCAATTCAATAAATACAATACAAAAATTTTGTAAATGCTTTTCTAGATTTGGTTTACCCAAAGTTATTGTTACTGATAATGGTACTCAGTTTACTTCAATAGAATTTACAAATTTTTTAAATAAAAATTGGGTGAAATATTTTACGTCACCTCCGTATCACCCAGCTACTAACAGATTAGTTAAAAATTGTGTTAAGAATTTAAAAATAGCATATTTAAACTATTAAAAAATCCTAAAAACGTTGATTTTAGCCTAGAAACTTTGGTTAGTAGATACCTTTTTAGTACAGAAATACAACAGGTGTTAAACCTGCAAATTAGGTTTTTAAGCATAATATAAAAACAGGATTAGATTTAATTATGTTTGGAAACACAAATAAAGAGGATGCGCAAAAATATATTACATTGGTAATAGAAATAATGTTTTTTAAGTGGGAGAGAGGTGTTTTAGTAAGAGATTACAGAAATCCAAACAAAAAGAATGGATTGAGGGGAGAGAAAAAATGAGGTATGCGGATATAGGACATATTTATGTAAAGTTTTGGGAGGAGCAATTTGGAAACGACATTTAAATCAAATCATAAAGAATAAAAAAAAGTTGAACCGCCCAAAGCTATTAGGGAATTAAGCAATGAAAATGTAAGTACACCTAAGTTTAGTAAAAATTCTGAAAATGTCAGTTATACTATTGTTATTACTAATGAGGCAAATGGTAATGTGGAAGCTGAAATCGGCGATAGCAGTGTTAGTAATGGTAGCAAATTAGATGTTAACAAGGATTGTGTTAATTTAGAAAATAAGGAAGAAAAAAAGTAGTCACTGTAGAAAAAAAATTTAAGTTCTAAGCATACAAGGCCAAAACGTGTTATCAACCCAACCAACAATTTCATATTTTATAAAGATGGAACAACATTTCCAAAACTGATTTTATAAAATAACTTAAGTGTTAGAAATGTTCCTAATATGTGTAGATAACCTTTATAAACTCAAAATGGGCACCTTTTATACAATAATTTAGCAGTATGATTCATTTTGTAAGGTATGCCGAAAACTAAAAAAAAATAGTTATATAAACGTTTTTACAATTCTTATAAAATTTTAACGAACTTCATTATAAAAATATTTTATAACGTTTCTATTACCCACCTTAAGTTACATTTAGTTTTGTCTTATTTGCAACATGTATGAAATGCCTATAAAACTTGTTTTATAATTATTATATATTGAGTTTAATACTTGCTTTTTAATTCTACAAAAGTCGCCAATGAAATATAGTTAATGCAAAAGTATTTTTTAATTATTTTCTGTGTGTAAAAAATGGTGTGATGTTTTATTTTTAAAGACGCTGAATGTATATATGGCGTAAGTAGTAATCATGTTTTGGTTTGGCTGATTATAGAAGTCAAAGCACATGCAATGCCAAATTTGATTGGAAATTTTTTTTATTGTGATTTATATATGTATTATGCATTAAATTTTTAATGCGCCTTCACGTGGAGAAAATTTTATTTAATTGAAAATTAATAAGTTGGTTGATGTTTTGTTATAAAATCAAATTGTGTAGAACGCCACCATTATGCAACACAGTTTTGTTAAAAAATTATTCTAAAAAAACGTAGTCAATATGGACGCCGTCTCATAAGAAAAATTTGTAGCAGAACCGGATCTAGTTTTTTTTTAATGAAGTCGAATCTTATAATAAGAGGTTTTTTTGGGTTCTTACATTTGATCTCCAGAGAGTAGTATAGGTTGACGATCCCTTATCAATACATGTTATATTATGGATACTAAATCATTTACGTAACCAGTTATGAAAAGAGTAATTTTGACGAATGCATAGTATGTATTTACTAAAACGAGCGATAAGCTAGTTTTCCAAACCAAATAAGGTAAATGTAGTTATAGCACAGAATAAGTTATACAGTCCTTTCTCAAACCGTTTTGATTTACTTATTACTCCTGTCAAAATAATCTGAAACAGTTGCTTACAGTAGGTAATGTTTACTTCCCGCACTCAAATTAATTCGGGAAAATGGTAATTTTAAGCAATGAGTACAAATTAGTATATTACATGCGAGGTGGAAAATGTTTCATTTCATCCGAGGGCTGTCGGTCGGATAGAGCGCGAGGATGAAATGGAATTTCTACCGAGGTATGTATACTATTTTATTCACAATTACATTTTTGAAGTGAAATAATATAAACTGAAAACCTTTGTAACATGCTTCGACCAATAAAAATGGAAGCGATTTGTGTAACCATAGCAACATTGAAACTTTTGTCTTTTATTTATTTCTCTCTCTTTTCTCTTGGGTTGAAAGCGAACAGCTGTTTACCTTCAACCCATGAGAAAGTCATTACAGTTAAAAACGGCAAACTTTCAAACCTTTAGAAAGTTTGCAATTCACACATTACAATAGTGATTGTGAATAAAATTAATTTCATAACTAGTTATGTCATCAATAACAAATTATGAAAAATGTGACATTTTAATGCATTTAAAATTTGACATTTCATAACGAGTGGACAATTTTAAAACGCAGGTGGAACGTGAAAATAATTCTGATTTTCACAAAAACGAAATAAAAACAGCATTTTTGGTTATTTTACAATTAGTTTGACATTTAGTTTGACATTTCGTTAAATACAAAAACATGCCGTCTATGTTGGAAAACATTTCTAAAAGATGATATTAGAGAACATGGTGAATTAAAAATCAAAGTATGTATTTAAATCTCTTTAAGTCTCATGTTTCATGCAAGCTACACTTTTCTGTCACCATCGGATTGGTAGGTTGGTCGAGTGGACCATTTAATTTATTATAAGTTGTAAGGGTTGAAAATCATCCCAAAAGAATTTTCGTTGTTCTCAAACAATACTTTTTTATAGTTTCACTATTCCGGTATACCTTTACTATTCATTATTAACCATAGCGTTCCAGGTAGCAAGAAAAATGAGTATAAAAAGTTTGAGTTACGGTCTGTTTTGTTTTTTTTTATCTATACATATTCGTATGTACTATATTTAACTAATTTTTTTCCCAGCCGGGTTGAAAGTTGAATCGTTCACACCTCATTTGAGGGAGGAAAGTTGTACTTTGCATACCTAGGGAGGAAAAGTACATACGTCACTCCAAAGCAAACATGATGCCCGGAAAATGTCAAAATATTTGACAAATGGGCCTACTACCGATTTAATACTTTACAAATGAGCCTACTACCAATTTTTTCCAAAGGAAACAACAGTATTCAATTTTGAAATTTCAACTTTAAATTATGTTAAATGAAAGAGGCTGGGAAAAAAATTGTATTCAAACTGTGGTAACAAAGTGCTATTGAAGACCTTGGGCAATTACAAACTTCGCCTTCGGCTCGGTTTATAACAATTGCCCCGCGGTCTACAATATAGCACTTTCTTACCTTAGTTTGAAATATACTATTACCGTACGTACCTACATGTTATTCCTTTGATCCAAAACTAGTGCGGTATGAAAAAATTAATACAAATTAAAATTCGCTTTTAATCCGGCTCTGTGCCATTGTTTATACGGAAATTCTTCATTTCAAGTATAGTTCGCAAGCATCGCAGAAACGCAAATTTTAAAACAAAATAAAACATATTTATTTTAAAGTATTACGATAAGTAATTTTTTTATAATGAAACTATTTTGTAAGCGTTACAAAATCAGCATTATTTAACAGTTTTGCTTTATGCTTACTTTACTAAGGCGCTTGTTATAACCAAGGTTATAACACACTCACAATTCTTTGCGTAAGGTGTTTTTCAATACACTTATAAAATTTATTTGTATTATATAGTGAGCTTATTGGTTGCACTTATAAAATCATAAGCTTAGAACAGAAGCCACTATAAAACATACCTATTTTATTATTGTTTTATTGCGACAATACATAGCATAACCATTTGGGCATGATTATTTGAGTTTGTTATCCGTCGTTGTCTTAGCGGTTACAATCGTACAATCGTTTTCTTCATATGTGTCTGTTTAGATTTTGTTATGGTTGCGTCTTGGTATTATTAGTATTGTACACCAACAAAATAATTTGGTAAGTTCAACATTCATTTCAGCAAAATCTTAATAATATGCATATGTAATGTCCATTAATGTTTATTCTTTGATTATAGGAGAAACATAATAAGAAATCATGTTTAAAATAGTACAAACAATAGAGAAAGGTAAAAAGCAACTAACTATAGTTCCAACAGCATGGGAGTCTAACGGAATTTTGTGGTGGCCAAAATTTGGCGCGGAGCGCTGGCGAAGATTCCCGATTGTGTGCCAGAGGAAAATTGGTTTTCAATTAAATGTGAGTTGAAACAGGACCACCTTTTAAATTATAGTACAGCTGAGAGCGAACTAGAAAGAATGTTAGACTATGATGACACAGAGTCGGAGTTCGATGGAAATGTACAAAGAACTATGAAGCGACCAAGAGTTCATTTACCTAAAAAAGAAATGAAAATGATGATTTTAACGGTCTGGCGAAGTCTTGCTTGGTAAGTACTATGCTTCTCCAAAGGAACATACACTAAATGCTTTTAATTGTCAACACGACCTCTGTGGGTATTCAAAATATTTAATTTTTATTCCAGCTTCAAGAGAAAATATTATTGCATGAAAGTCGAAATGAAGCAGCACATGATCAAGACAACGTCAATGATACCGTTAAAAAACAAAATCACAAAAACTTGATAAAGTGAATAACAGCACAATAACCAATAACCAATTATATCTGGAACTGACACAGACAGATGAACTGGTAGCTCATAATAACAACGATTTAAGGTCTCTATATTTGCCGCTTGATAATGAATCACTTACAGATACAAACTCAAACTCGACTCTTATAATTGAAAAACTAGATAAAATTTTGACTAACCAAACAATAATAATGGAAAATCAAAATGTTTTGTTGCAATCATTGGCCTCTAAAGAAGTTCAAGAAAAAGTTGCCGGAAAACTAGGAACAATTCAAACCACCTTAGACACTTTGGTTAGCAACATCAACTTTACTAATTCACAAACAATAAAAATTGTAGATTTTGTGAGAAAAGGAGTAATTCATCCGATGAAACTTCTTTCAACATTATAGAAACATACAACGATGTGGAAAATTTTGAAAGAATATTGTTAAGTGATAAAACTAAACTACAAAATTATGTTGAAAAGTTTAGTTATATATGTGGCAAAAAGGAAATGGCAACGGTTTAAATAACTGCTATTTGTTAGTAGACAGGATATTTTCACGGAAGTTCATGACTTTATGTTCCTGGGCCGGCGGAGCTCGAGATAATAAAGAAAAAATAGCTTTTAAAATGTTCAAAAATACCATTCACCTTTTTTTCCAAATAATAAATATGTCAGATGAAACATTTACACTAAAAGACTGCGAAGAGTTTTTCAAAAATGTTATAAGAAACTCAAAGAAACGGCATGAGAGTTCTATGTTACGAACCTCTAAGACTAAAAGGAGACCAAACAATCTTTCTTATAAGGTTTGTATCAAGTATGTAATCTTTAGCATGGCATCAATTCTACAAAAAAAAGTAAGTGTTTAACTTAAATTCACTTGTAGGAAAGATTAAAAGTGACCCAACTCGACAAGGAATCTAGCACTTCCAGAGCTGATGACGAGAAAGGAATAACCTCTGATGTGCGTAGCAAAATAAGTATTACCTTAGAATAATCTGTAATAAACGAGAAATATTTGCAATAATTATTTTATTCTGAATTTTTAGACTGTAATTAGCGAGGAAAAAGTATGTAGCGATGATGACCAGGAACATGTAGTGGAGGAAAACTGCCATGAAGATTTAACCTTATTAAAATGAGTAAACATCTATATAGTGGAAATATTTTTATTTTTGTTTTTTACATGAATACATTTTTTTAGTTTTTTTAACTATTTTCAATCATTAAAATATTTACTTTAACTGACAACAGTTTTGTGTTCATTATCTGTTAAAACATAGTGAGTAATTACATTACAAAGTATGTGTTAGTGGAATGAAGAAATACATGTTTTTGTATTCTACTGCTACCAGTTTACATTTGATACTTTTATTTCATATACTTCGACATCTTTAAAATTTAGTGAGTTGCTTTTAAAAATACTTAAATACGAGGAATTTATTGGTGAAGTGAAACAATCTTCAATATTATTTAACGCTTTACCTTGTATCATTGGAGTATTATTAATTAATAACGCGTACTGCATTTCGACAATATTATCATCATATGTTAAAAACCACTTGTTTTCTTGACTATTAGATAACATTAAACCTTTCCGCAACAATATTTTTCTAAAAATCCACCAAGAAATTTGTTTACCAAAATAGGATAACTTGTCTTACAGTTATCACTTGTTATCAAAGAGTCCTTTTCACATTGCATTATTTCACTAAACCGTTTTGCAATTTGAGCTAATGGTAGATGACCGTTTCTAAGTAAATTTTTAATCTGATACAATCTGTTTTCAAATGGGTAGGATGAAAAACTGGATAAAGGTCCGAATATTTTTACTTCATCAACTAAGTGCGTCAAGTTATGTACGTTACTAGATATATAATCTTCTCCATAATTATCTCTATACGTTTCTACATAGTCATCTAACAATGCTCGGGCTAAATCAAGGAACTTTTTATGAAATCCTGATGAACATATTGTTACTGCACAAAAAGTTTTAGGAAGTGATAATAAGCATCCTCTGGAAGCATATCCTTAAGTATTACTATCCCGATGTAGTGTAAAACGAGTGGTATTCTGACCCCTTCCAGTGGCACAATACATCTAGCCCACGTACGGACCTATGAATTTCAGAAGGTAATTTACAGCTCTCCAAAAATTTGATACAGCAGCAATGTCACGTGCACACCATTTTGTTTTATAGTTTCCAAAACTACCATCTCGCCATCCTAACAAACACCGCTTCATAATACCTAGATCAATTAAATGGAGTGAATCGCCAACGGGAAAATCTTCAATCATATTAATTGGCAATGCCATAAGCGGAGTACTCTTTTATGGTGCGATCCATATAATCCTGCACGAAAGCCTTCATCTGTTCGTTTTGGACATCCTGCTCTCGGAAAGTATACTGTACGCGAAACGTGAGAATATTCTCCCACAGTCGTACATTTTAGGCATCCTTGTTTACTATTAAAATTAGATACTCCTAGAAAACGACAAATACCAATTGTATTAGTATTGGTATATTATAATAAAAAATGATCAAAATGACTTACCCTTTATAAATGCCCTTGCAGGTGAATCACAAATAAAACATCTAATTTGTACAATAACTTTTCTTCCATCTACAATTAGGCCTTCCAAAGTTATAATTTTACATTCTTCAACAAACGGGGCTAAATAGGTCGATATTTCGGATGGCTTTCCCTGCCCACAGTAAATGCCAATAATCATCGGTTTTATTTCAGGTAATTCATGAATGTTGAATAAAATCGGCCAAAATTCTTTCCTGCTGCTCCTGTAAAGTGGTAAACCATCCATGTTTATGTTCAGTGAAACATGTGTGGGTCGATTTGGCATTGCTAATAAAACTTGTTTCAAACAGAATTCCAACCCGTGATGCCAGTATTGTCCATTTCCCACTTTTGTCACTACAACAGTCTGACAGGTCTTTAATAATGTTCTTGGATCCTGGGGTAATATACTCGGAAATCTTTGATTTATATTTTTAAATAAATCTCGCAGTGTCATTTGCGAAACATTATGAGACACTGCCCACATTCGCAAGTTCATTCTAAATTCCGCATTTTTTAAATCCTCGGATGTTTGATCTTGCTCACAATCGTCATCGTCATCGTATTCTGAAGTTATTGATATTTCAGCATTGCCAATGTCCTGTTCTGAATTATCAATTGCAAGAATTGGCGAGCACGATGAATTTCGCTGGATTTCTTCAATGTTTTCATCAATACATTTATTTTTTTCAGTTGATTCTAATGACTCATTCCAATCCAGATTGTCAGCACTGCGTAAAATATCTGTAACGCATTTTTTTACTTTTCTTCTAAAAGCACCACTTTTTTTAACTTTTTTCCATTGCCTGATAGCTAATAAAGACCCACTAGAAGACATATTAGGTATTTGCTACAGCCACTTAATAACGAGAGTGTGTCATCCGGAAACATAAGAACTCAGTCTGAAATTATATTTTGAAAGAGGAAACTATTTTATAATCGCAATCACTGCAACAATTAAATTGGCTACAACTAAGCTATATTTCATTGTGGTTACATAAAAGTGTAATACTTGCACATAATTTTACCAGAATAAAACAATTTTATTTAAATGTATATGCGAGCGTAATATGACCAAATTGTTATTTATTGCTTTTATACAGTAGCTCACTTCTACATTTTAATAACAAAAATACTATATTATTGCATATAAATTATATAGTTGTTTCAAAATAGCACTTACAAAATAGTAAAGAAATATTTTTAAAACATCTTTGAATGAGAGCGTTTTCCTGCAAAAAGCTAAATTATTGCTATGAATGGTCTAATACAACTGTTTTGTAAGAACTAAAAAAACTCTAAGAAAACAATTATCTTACTGATATATTACAGTTACGTAGCGTATCTTGAATATAGATATAAAACTTACTTAAAACAATTGCATCTCTTTAGCTAAAATGTCGAATAAGTTAAACTCAAAAACGTTTATAAAATATTTTCATAATCGCTATTTTAGATATTTTATAGTTTCATTATAAACACGTTTTTATGATAAAATTAAAAAATATTTTAGTATCTAAAAGCAAAATGTTTATGTTTGAAATTTTTATATAATATAATTGCTTTTTGAAAGCCACAAAACAATCATAACAAAATAATATTATCGCATAATCAAAATTTTATACAACAACTTTGCTAGTTGGGAAACCTCCGGTACGTTTAAATTTGTAGCGGAGGTTATGTAGAGTTAAAATGTATAGGCGAAAACGTCGCATTATTAGTATTATAAGAAGTGTGGCATTGGTGTGCAATGTAATGGATTATCCTACTTACCACGGGATTCGAACATTACAAATATTATGATACCCAGGGTTGTATCTCGTCGTGATACCACTTTTTACTGTCCTATTCCAAAAACTAATTTACTTCTTAAATCTCTCCTGTTTAGAATGTGCAAAACATTTAATAAAATTTCTCAAGACTGATATACTTAATTTTTCATTATCTGAAATTTTGCATATATTAAGTCCCATTCTTAGTTAATATTTTGTCAACCACTCAAATATGTTAAACATGTAATTTTAATTTCAATAATTTATGTTATACAGGGTGTTTCATTAATCAGTACAGAAAATGAAACTGGAGATTCCTTGCAAAATTTAAAGGGGGGTTTAACATAAAAAAAATTTCCTTAAAGCCTCCCCTGAAAAGTTAGACAATCTGTAGCAATGCTAGGTAGCGTTAACGGAAATTTGTTCAAAAGAATAAGAGCCTGTATTCAAGAAAATGGTGCCCATTTTGAACACTCTCTGAAATAATATTGTTAATTTAAATTAAAAATGATATTTAATAATAATATTGTTATTTATGTCAAACTTGCATACGCAACTTATTAATTAAAAATTCTGCAAGTTCGCTTAATTTATTTTTTTGGTGAAAAAGTATTGAGTTTACGTGAAATTTTTAAGAGACAAAAAGTTTTTAATTGAATTGGCCCTCCAAAATCTGAATTTTAAAATTGAAAAAAAATTAGTTAAAAAGTTCTGGTAAAAAACTCTAAGGGGTAGTAAGACTTACCCCCTTGCAGAGAACAAGGGTGAATAAAATTATGAAATTATGAAGGCTTCTTGGTAGTAGTATTTGAATGTTTAGATTTCTTTTTTATTTCAAGTCATTTCAGAAAAAAATCGATTAATGTGAATTTTTTACACATCTTTAAGGGGATGTAACTCTTCAGGGGAGGCTTTAAGGAAATTTTTTTTAATGTTAAACCCCCCTTTAAATTTTGCAAGGAATCTCCAGTTTCATTTTCTGTACTGATTAATGAAACACCCTGTATAAAGTATTATGAGTTATAGATAATTAAATTTTCGTATGTATATATATTTTTGTTTGTATTTCTTTTGTTCTGTAATTAAGAATATCCCGTTATTACTATTATGTTATATTGTTTTACAGCAGCGTTCTGAAAATATGTATAAAAAAATGACCTGAAGACATCATCTTCAAACAGCTCCAACTCCAAAACCAAAACTCAAAAAGTATACGTTTATATGAACTTTTACCTGCCCTATTTCTACATGTTTTGTTTGCCCTTAAATTCTTTAACACGTATTCATTAACACCCTGTATAATAGTACAGATTTGATTCGATTTTGGACATAATCTATCAAGCGAAAGGAACGATAACCTTGATAGATTTTCGACACTTTAAAGTATTTACAAAAATATTTACTTTACACATTTTCATATTTTTATTTCACAACATATTCATAGTTTCCATGCGTGCTTTGACGTTTATTAGTATCAGGTAAACGCTTGTTTATTTTGCGTGGGTTTGTAGGCAAAAGTTTCTACAAATTTCTTTAAAATAGTAAAATTTGTAACAAACGTCTTTTATTTACAAAAATGCAAGTAAATTAAACAACTTTAACTCGCATAAAATCTTTCTGATTATTTTATACTTACATTTATTTTATGCCATTATTTTAAATTAAAACGCAAGTTTCTCTTTTTCCATCAATTTCTCCGGAAACGAAATATGTTCCTACATAAAAACTATCACGCCCAATTTAACTTTAATGTTATCAAATTATTTAATATGAAACCTACTATACTACGACGTTACGCGTTTAAAAATGTATAAAATCCGATAAACGTTTCATTTTATAACATTCTAGATACCAATATGTTACACATCATGTCTCCACTTTTTTATAATTTTAATTTTTTTTTATTCAAAATAAAAATTGATGCTTATTTATAATATATTAGTTTTTTTTAGTACTTGTATATGTTCGTAATTGAAACACATCGACCGTTAAAAGCAAAAAAAAGTAATTCGATCGTTATAGAATATGTAAGTACACGTACTCAACGCTCCTTCACGATACTCAAATTTTTGAAATTGACCACAAGGATTCACATAGGTACCTGTATTCACCAGACTACGACTTTAACAATGCACACTCCAACTATACGTCAATAAAATCAGACAAAGCTTTTTCTTTGACATTAAAGACATTTAAAAAGGTAAAAATCTTGTAAGTACATCACAATAATTGACTAAGAACAAAACTGAAGTAAAAATCAAATAATTTTTCTTATAAAACGGGTTCAGATAAGTTTGGTAAACATCCATTAGAAATTAAAGTAGTCCTAAAGGAATTAAGCTCGGAAATGTTTTCACAATTACCATTACCTTCTTATTATAGAATTTGCAGTTATCTTAAAACGAAAGTAAACTAAATGAGAATAAAAATAAAACTTTGTCTAATAATGAAGGGTAACTAAATAATTATGAAAATAAACGTCTCAATTTATAATTAGGAACACTGGGTTTGTAAAGCATTATGTAAAAGTTAATTTAACAGAAAGTTAATTTTTTAAACAAAAAATGAGGTTTTGTGTTCAATACAAAAAAAAATAAGAAACTTACAAAAAATGCTTATTGATTTATTTCACACAACACCAAAAAATGCAGTCAAAGTAACAGTTTAAAGTATGTTTTTATTTTTTGATATTTAAAACCGGGAATTGAAAACTAAGCTTTTAATAGATAAAGATGTGGAAATGGTCAAAAAGAGTACAATTTAGGTCAAGCCTCAGGCAAATGCCTTTTATCAATACTTGCTTTTCTACTTTTTTATTGTGGCTTTTTAAAGTAAATGTATTTATTTTTGTACATCATTTTCAGTTCATATAATTTTTAAACTGTAATTTAATTTACAAACTTTGAATTGTTCAATTGTTGAAACAATTTATCACTCAGCAATTATAAAGTAGCTCTAAGATAACTCAATTAATATGAATAATAAATGATTAAAAGTTTTCTTTGCATTTGAAATAAAATAACTGAATTAAATTACGCAATTAAAATTATATTTTTAAATTTTACGTATAATAAGGCATCTTTGAAATACGAGATTAACAGCTCTGCCCTACAATAGTAAAACCTAGTAACTTACATTTGTCTAGTTCTCAGTATAGAAGTTTAAAATTAGAATAGATACTATATTTGAATAATTAAAGTGTTGCATTTCTGTAATTTTCCGATACTATGTATTTTTTCCGTAGATTTTGAATTTTGTGTGGAAAATTGGATACGTTCAAAAGAAAATGTGTTATTTAATATTTTAGAGTTACTAGTTTTGTCTTCTCAGTGAAAAACAATAGTAAAAGTTAGTAAGTTGTATTACTATATCTGATTCTACTTACATGCATAATATAAATCACATTAAGTCGATTTATATTATAAATAACAAGATTTGTAAAAAATGTAAAAGATATTAAGTCAAGTAGCTATATCTTTATTTCTGCTTTTGGCTAATTTAAATGACGTAAGTGATGTTATTTGACAAAAACAGTGTTAAGTTATGGTAAAATCAAGTAACTTTTTAGGCGACATTATCCTAATAAAAACGGAATTTGACACATTTATCGTGAATTTTAAATGAATTTGCTATGTTTACTGCCAATCTGCTTTTTATTAGGATAAATATCACGGGATTTTATTTATGGGAATATTAAATGACCATATATTTATTTACAAAACAAAATAATTTATTTCTTAATATTATGTAGGAAAATTTATAGTACAAAATTACCCCAACTGAATTTAACTTACAAAAAAAACAAGAAAACGCAAATATATTTCTCAAAAACAATTAAACTCAAAACTGACCTGCTAAGTCAACAAACGAAAAACAAACGTAACATTTTAAAAATATGATTACTTAAAACTCTAAGGTACTTGATTTTCCCAAATCCTCAGTGCTATCTGAGCTAGGCAAATCTTGCCAAAAAATTTGTTTCCTTGGGAGCATATGTGGTAGTAATTCTTTTAAAATTGTCTCTTTCTTTTTTGTGTTTACACCCCTATTAAAAGATATTTTTGGAGGAAGTTCAAGTTTAAATTTGGGTTTTAAAATGGATGCTTCTTTAAATTCGAGGTGTTCAAGTTCTTCCTTATAAAAAAGTTTTCGGGATCCTTTTCTAAATTGGGCAGATTTTATATCGTTTAACTTTGGGATATTTGTATCTTTTTTCTCTGTATGCATCCGCTTTCAAAACTTCTAAAATCTTCTGCTCTAAGGCTTATCACCAAATTTTTTTTATTTGATTTTTTTATTAAAATTTCCAGGTCTTCAAAATCCAATACTTCTTTTTCCTTATTCCATCTTCGACCAATTTGCCCATGAATTGAATCTGGTTTCATAAAACTATGACCCGGCTCAAAATACTTAAATGTTATTGATTCTGGGCCCCAATTTTCATTTACAAAAATTAGGCAAGCAGTAAATAAAACCCAATTTTTGTTCTGGGCAGTGCAGTTGTCGGCCCAAAAAACTACATGCTGGGTTTCAGCATCCAATTTGGCAATAGCGTTGTAATATGCTGAAGCAACATCTGGAGCGTTTCTTCCCATTATTGCTTCATTCCAAAGTATACACTTGTTAAACTTTTCGGATTTTAAATTAGCAAAAGTTTCATGAAAGACGACGAGCCGGCTAACAAAGAAGGAATTTTTTATACTCATCTTGGGTATAATTAATACCTTTTGCATATCCACGGCATATAATTCAGTGCTGCTGTCAATACTGGTGGTGACATCTTCATTATACATCTTCCGTGCAACTGTGTAGCGTTGTTTATGAATTTTGTAGTTTTCGCAAGTAGAGCAAGTATTTTCAGAATTTGATTTGGGGATATTGGCTCTTCTTCCGAAGCAATTGGAACTACTTCAATTTCATTTTCAGAGTGGGAATGTTGTTTAAAAATAGAACATTGGCCACAATCATCCTGACTTGGCGTAGAAAACCCTATATTTTCTTCCTTTATAACTTTTCTGTAAGTTTCGTAGCATATAGGAACATTTTTGCTATTATAATCCTTATGCATGTCATGAATTGTTATATCGGAGGAAAGATATCTTCTGTTAGGGGCGTGGGCTAGATTATAATGTGATACCTGTGGATGATAGGTTTCGATATGTTTTTTTATATTATCATAATTTTTGTCACGGGTCTCTTTCATTTGTTTCGCATGCTTCTCTCCCCTTTGATCTTTAAGATTAGGAAGATCATTAGAAGTTCTTCGTAAAAAACATGTGATGGCCCCATCTGTTTTATATCCCAAAGTGTGGAGAAACATCGGCTTACAGACTGTTATAATTTCTTGATTTACACTACTTTCACTTTCTTCGTTAATTATTGGCAAAGAATAGGTAGCAGTAAATTGTTTGTTTTTCTCGGCATCTACCTTTCGATATTTAACTAAATTTTTATTGATGTATTTATTTAAAAACAATTGCTTATTCGCATAATTCAATTTGGTATAATAGTTAAAAATGTATCCTCTTTGTTTTTCATTTATTTTTAGAAAACATTTTTTCTGCATGTTCCTTTACATGGCGGTTTCAGCGAGGACTGTTTAGTTTTCTGTTTAGGGCTTTTGGTAACTTTTCTATTTTCAGACTTATTTTTTCGTACACCAGAAGGAACAGGTTGATTTAGCTCGTTAGTGCTAGGCTTTGGTTGAAATATGGAGCTATTCCAATATTTAAACGCTTTGTCTAAATACTTGGGTTTGTTCAGTAAGCTTTCCGTCTCCCAAGATTCTGCACTAGGAAAAACTTCATTCCAGTTTTTGTAGTCAATTAATCTGTTTTTCTTGTGGCCACGCTGAATGGAATTCGTTTGACTTATTTCTGGAAAGACGAAGTCCTTTTCATTAAAAAACTGGGGAAGTTCTTTTTTGGTAGAGGGATCGGGGTTATTGGGATCAAAATCCGGATCCAAATCTGAATCGTCAGCAGGTTCATAAGAGTCATGCAGGTCATCAAAATTTTCTTTATTGCTAAAATAAAGAACTACTTAGTAAAAATAATTTGTACAAAATGTTTAAAAACTAAGTACCTAGTGAAGTATAACTACTTACTTACCTTTTATTTACCATATTCGACAAATCCGGGATATTTTTTTCTGTAATGTGTTCAGGTCCTGGTTTATCAGGATGGTCGACAGTTAAGTTTTCATTATTGTGGGCATCCAAATTTGTTTCTTTGCTAAAATACTTTATGTTATTTACATAACAGACTACTCTTAATTTTAAAGAATTTTAAAAATTGGGTTTTAGCACGTTTTTAGTCCTAAGTTTGAGTACCCAATGTGTGCAATCGAATAATAATGCATGCATAATAAAAACATAAGAATATACATACCTCGTTTGTAAAGCCAAATGGATTAATCTTTTAGTTCTAGTAAGTGGCCATATTACAGGTTTTTAAAAATTAAAAAAGTAAACGTAGTGCACCCTGTGGCTCGTAAATCGTTACTGAGCTAAATTAATTATGTAATACCTGCGTAAGATGACCCGATATTTACCCCACCCCGCAGAATTTTCTATATGCAAATCGATTTACTACGGGATAAAATTTGAAAATGGATTATACAGTAATCTTGTAACTTAACTTGCTTTGATTTATATTTGTAAAATAAACTATTTTTGTTAGTTTAGTCAAGTTACTAGGTTTTATATTTGACAAAAAAAACTTCGGTGTTTGTTAGTCAAGTTACTAGCTTTTACAATAGAAATATAGCATTTGTGTTATACAATATACTAAATGGTTTATGTAACTTTAGTTACAACCAAAAACTTTGTGTTTATTTAAACTTACTAAAATTGTAATAATAATATTTCAGACAATGATAAGGCCTATTTAAAAGTTAAAAATAGCAAAGGTAGATCTTGATGCGTAAATTACGAAAATGAAAACGAAAGTAAAAGATAGTAACTCAAGTTACTAGGTTTTTCTATTGCAGGGGAGAGCTTTGAATGAAATTTTTGCCAGAATAATTGTTGCACTTTTTTGATAACGAACAAGTAGCGTTTGAATGACCTTAATATAAAGAAGAATTTTTAAATTGAGATGGTCATAAAAATATATCAAAAATTTTGGTTTACTATAATAATGTACAATACATTTTTTAACTTTTGACCTAACAATTCCATTAATTGACAAGATTAAATTAACTTAAACTATCCTCTTCTACCCTTATTCCTTCGCTTTTCTCTCACTATAACACTCTCATTTCTTTTTTTTATTTTCAATTCGTCAAACTCCTTCGTTTAAGATTTTCCCACTCATATCCACACATTCTGAATTTTCTCTTTTTATCTTCCTACCCATACTTGTTCTTATTTTCTTCATTTCCACTTTTATTAAATATTTTCTTAAGTTATTAATTTTTTGAATAAATAATTGCATTTGCCTTCCGTTATCTTTGATCTTCCCTCTTCCATCCAATCATCGTAATCCCTTCTAACTATTTTGTCTCCAATATTTTTTCTTTCTCTCTTAACATGTGTACCTCCTTACTAACATATTCTAATTATGAGATTAATACTTATCTTTTGGGGCACCATACATAACACTTACATCACAATACAAGAATGAGAATGTACCATACGACTAAATAAATAAATAAATAGCAAAAAAGACTTCACACGAAATTCCGAACTCATATACTGATAGTGACCACTAAATTTTATACTCCAACTTTCATTTCAAAATTATGTGTTATTTTTTCACGTTATTATACGAAAATGGCCATACCCGTTGAATGCACAGGTTCTTGTGCAATTACCGAAGTTGAACAACGTCGTGCGCGGTCTGTACTTGGACGGGTTACCGCTTCGACACGCATTTACACGAAAAACAGTAAATTTTCTTACATTATTATTAATTGATGTACCTATTTTTTTATTATTTTAAAGAAAATTCTACTTCTTACTAGTTTCCACTAGTTTTTGGCACCTACGCAACTCTTCATACTTTCTGAATTGGTTGCATAATTAGTTTACATCTTTATACTTACTGATTTGACCTTTAGCAGTGTTATAAAATTTTTAATTTAGCAATAGTTAGTACCAAAAGAAATATAGAAACGGGTTTGATTGATGATTAAACTTAGGTTTACCCAGATAAAGTACGAAATATTATCGACGTTATATGTATTTCGGGATTTAAACCGCGATATACCCAATTTTGTTTGGTTAAAGTTGGGTGTAACAAAATTAACAAGGCCATAAATGGTTGAAAAACATATTTATTTTAAAATAATTTGATGAATAAGAGTAAAAACAATAAAACTGTGCCCTGTTAAACTTAGGAATACTATAATCTACTTGTTCAAGCAAGACAAACTGCCGTCACATTTTGAGTTACAAAGATTTCCAATAGCTTTACATTTACATATATAATCCATTTAGCTTCACAGTTACAGCGTTTATAACCTTGACCTCCTAAAAGTGACTGTTCATTTGCAAGTTGTCCTAGACTTTTTTTTCCGGTGATATACTTTCCAGATCTACGAGTTTCTCATGCACACAGAAAATTGGTTCCTGGAAAACATTTTCTCGATAATTCCTGTTTTGTTAGCTAGTTTATAAAATTGTCGACAGTTTTCTCGAGAACTGTCATGATAATGTTTCTCCCCTCCCTCGATCAACATCTAAAACTTTCACCCTGGTTCTAACGGAACATGGAGGGAATTTTTAATTAGACAAGCTTTTCATCATTTTTGCTTGATTTTCTAAATTTTTTTGCGTCTAGTCTGTTTGAAAGTATATTTTCTTGGCACAATCAAAGTTTACATTTTATACTGGCTGAGGTACATGGCTGACCAGATTCTGCACATTTGGTCTGATTTTCTAAAGTTGGTATACTATTGGCGTTTTCCTTATAATATTATTGTCCATATTTTCTTCTCTACTGGCACTTCCAGTAACATCTTTATATCATCACTTTCAATAATATCTTCTTCTTGCGGGATATCAACTTCTCTGTCACTATCCATTGCTTGATTTTCGTTTTGTTTTTGTTGAGGCTGTTCACCCACACCAGGTTGCCTGACAACTCTCTTAAGCTCTTCTTTGGTTCGTAGATTTTTGATAGTTTCTTTTGCAAAACTAATGTCCACAGGCCGACTTTAATATCATGACTAAACATGGCGACATAAAGAGCTCGTTTAATTCCATCATGGTACGCTGTTCTTTATTAACTAGACAAATCTTAGACCTTCTAACCATCGTTTGCAGTTTTCATCGTCCAATCACGCGATGAGCATATTTTGAATATTTTAATTGGCTCTTTCAACGCTACCTTGTGAAAACTGTGGCGCGGTTTTCCATGTACTATTTTAAGGTCACTCCACATGGCACAATTTTACAATGACACCATTTGCAAATTCCCGGCCGATATCCGATTGCAAAATATGTCTACGATGTTTTTAGCAACTTCTTTTTGACTTGAATGCACGTATTTGAACAAATTTTGTTTAGTGGTTCTGATACACAATAATGAATTTGTATTCTCAATTTGCATGAGATTGCATGCCAATCAAGTCCACTTGACAACGGCTGTTCATCTTTGAAAACATCATTGGTTTGACCACAAGTTCTTTCTTTATCGATTTCAGTTTCTTTTGGCAACCTTCACAAAAACGGAAATTTAATTTAATAACATCTTGAATCATATTCTTGTAGTTTTCCTTGCATTCACTTTCCATACGTTGTTTACCACTATGTCTAATGGTCAAATGTGCTTCATGCAAAATATCAAACATTTCATAATTTTTAACGTTGATGGCATGTTATACGACCAATAAGCTTTCAACACCTCTAGCAGAACATATGTCAAACCGCTTCAAACGTCGATATTATAGAAAGTTCTTAGTTTTAGCGTTTTCCACTGATACATTTTTCGGTATTGTTAATTACTAAAATAAAAACTATTTGTGCTTTTCGAAGACACCAACTCATTGAAAACTTTATTAAAACGCTGTCTTAAACGCGTACGTCTACTCTCTTTGGTTCCCATTTTCGAACTCACTGCAAGTGGCAATATTGCGAAAGATTGAGCAATAATAATTCCTACACCCAACTTTAACCAAACAAAATCAAGTAGATTGCAGTTTATCAGGTAAAGTCCGTGTACAATGTACAAGTAAACATAGGTTTTAATAGTCAATCAAACTTTACTCGTAACACCTATAGATTTCAATAATTAATGTTACTATTGCTATTAATTGCTTCCTACAGTTTAACGTAAGATTATAAAAAAAATTCGGAAACAGTTGATTTCTTTTATATTCATTACAACTTTAAGGAATGTGCTGTGAATGATGGCTAAAGGTGGAATTATGTTTGTAAAATGTGTAAACAAATGACCAATTAGTTTGTTATATTTTACTTCTGTGCTTTTGATAGCTCAGTTGGTAGAACGGTGAACTGTAGTAACTAAAAGTATGTTGCCATCCATAGGTCACTGGTTCAATCCAGCTCGAAAAAACCCATTTTTTTTGTAAAATTAAATCCCATATTACCACAAAATGTTAAGTATTTGCATTATAGTACAAAGACTGCTAACATTACCTGATATTTTTATTTTGCAGTAATGACGTTTTTCACAATCACAAAAATTTAATTTCCAGAAACGAACACATGAGTTTATATTCAGTTACATAAATTTTAGTTTTTGTAGTTTATAAATTATTACGGTTATTATGTTTTTACAAAACGGACCCCAGACTATAGGGGTTTTAATAAGTTGTGATTTAAACAACATATGCATTACTAAATAGTATAGCCTTAGTTATAACTTGGCAAATAAAAATGTTTATTTTATTTATTTATTGTGACATCAAATATATATATATATATATATATATATATATATATATATATATATTTTAAATTCTTCTAAACTATTTCAAGTTCTTTAAGCGCTTAGATTTTTAGTAGAAGTATACCATAAAAGTTGTGGGAAAATGTATGTTGTGACTTGACACACTTGTGGACTGTATCTCTCTTTCGTAAATTAAAAACAACTCTTTTAATAAACTGATTTATTTTGTATTGAACAATATTGAGCGTTCTGCTTGACAGCCGTTCTCTAACGCTACTTGAGTAATACTACTTTAAACTACCCCTACATCTTCCCTTTCTCGGACGGCCTCTACGGAGTGAGTCACGCCTAAACATTCAGCCCGCCTTGAACAATTGGAAATTTTCAAAAACATGCAGTTCAAAATATAACTACAACTAACAATGTTCACCAATGTCTACAGGTAACAAACTATTGTTCAACTTTACTGTAACTACGCGAACAATTCCATCATCTCCAGGATGAAAATTAGTTACAGGAGCCAAAGGCCTCTGAAACGGCAAAGTTGATTCTTGTCTTACAATGACCAAATCGCCTAGTTGCACTGGTCGAACTGAATTCTTCCATATGGTTCGTCGCTGCAACTCGTTTAGATATTCCTTGTGCCATCGCCGCCAGAAACTCTTGATTAATGTCTGTAGTAGTTGGTACTGATTCAAGCTATTCGTCTTAATGTGGTCTAAACTAGGTTCGGGCAGTGCAGTCAATGCCTTCACTAGCCAATTACTCCTTAGTTCTATTGACATCAGTTCTAAGGAGTTACGCAAAATTTTATAAGCACCAACAAAATTGGTACCATTATCTGACAATATTTGTCTTGGTTTACCTCTTCTTGAAATAAATCTTTTTAAACAGTTCAAAAAGCATCCACTTGTTAAATCAGTTACTAGATCTATGTGAACCGCTTTCGTCGCAAGACAAACAAAAATACAAATATAGCATCTTATCATTTTACAACCTCTAGTTTTCTTATGCTTAATACTAAAAGGACCCGCGTAATCAATTCCGACATTTATAAATGGCATGAATTGTTGAGTTCGCACATTAGGTAAATTACCCATTAATGCATGACACTCTCTTAGATTATTTCTAAAACACCGTATACATTTTTTCTGTTGTGGTCCGCAATGCAAAGCAGTTTCATGAATGTCTAACATTATTAAAATAGTCAACTGGTGACCTTTAGGTAGAATAACGGGATGCTTTTGATTTTCACTTAATTGGGGAGTTCTGTAAACGTCCTCCTACTCGTATTATTTTGTTAGTATCAATAAATGGAGCAAAGGATAACAAATTGCTCCCTTTATCTAGCAGTTTATTTTTAATTAAAGCGTCGTAGTCTGTCTTAAAACATTGTTTCTGACATAAAAAAATAAGTTTATTTAACCCCGCATTTAACTCATCAATTGATAAGTGACCTACCCTTTTTTCCTTGACATTTTTTAAGTTATAATAAAATCTAAAGCACAATTATACTATTCTTTTAGTTTCCTTAAGCTAGAGAACCTTGAATATATATTAAAATCACAAAAATCTGCAGATAAAAGAGTATTTACTCTTTGTTCGGGTAATTCCTCGTCAAGAAAATATTCAGAAACTGGTTCTAAATCTGATATTGTTAAAAACGGTGGTCCGTACCGTACCACCTCAAAGACAAACTAGTTAATTGTGATGGATAAACACCTCTTGATAATAAATCCGCCGGGTTTTCAGCAGATTTTACATGGAACCATTGGTCGCTATTACTATGAGATTGAATCTCGGACACCCGATGTCCGACAAATGTCTTCCATCTATTAGGATGGCCATTAATCTAACCTAGCGTTATTGTGCTATCGGTATAATAACAAACCTTTTGGTACCTTCACCGTTAGTGAATCTGTTATTTTTTCATTAACGTCACTAATAATACTGCTGCACATAACTCAAGTCGAGGTAGTGTTATTTGTTTTAATGGTGCCACCCTGGATTTGGCACATAATAGTTTAGAAAAAAACCTGATTCATTTTGTTTTTACTTCGTACATAAACGCAAGCACCGTACGCTTTTTCCGATCTGCAAAGCCGTGCAATTCTACATTTAAATAATCTAAAGTTAAAACGTGTCTCTGAATAACTACATCCTTAATTATGATTAATTCGGCCTTAAATTGTAACCACTCATTTATTAAAGTTTTTGGAATGGTAGTGTCCCAATCAATTTTTTAATTGCCATAACTTTTGAATAATTAACTTCAAATAATTATTATCTACCCTAGTAGTCCTAGAGGATCAAATATTTGACTTATTGTGGACAATATACTTCTTTTTGTAACATTAACACTTATATTATCATTAATTGAAAACTGAATTGAGTCGACACTTGCATTCCACTGCATACCTAAAGTTTTATTGCATTCATTTTCACCTAACTGTAATATATTAACTTCTTCTTGATTACTAATCTTAAACTTATTATAAAATCTTTAATTATTTGATAACCACTTTCTAAGTGTAAATCCACAAGACGCCATAATATGAAATATTTCATTTTGAATTTCGATTAGATTGTTTAGATCATCAGATCCGGTCAGTAGATTGTCCATATAAAAATCTCGAGAAATAATTTTGGAACCTAAAGGTGAATGTGTTTGATATTCTAGACTAATTTGTTTGAGCGACCGTAACGCTAGAAAAGGCGCCGACGCCATACCGTACGTGCCCGTCTTAAGTTTATATGTTTTTAAGTCCTCGCTGGGATTAAATCGCCAAAATATTTTTTGGTAACCCATTTGATTTTTCTTAATTAAAATTTGCCTATACATTTTTGATATATCTCCCGTAATGACGTAAGTATGCTGGCGAAATCTTAACAACACCGACATTAAATCTGCTTGTAAATTAGGCCCTGGGTATTGAACGTCATTTAGAGAATATCCCGTACTGGCTTTCATGGATGTATCAAACACGACTCGTACCTTTGGTGTTACGCTAGTTGTTTTGACTACGGGGTGATGAGGTAGATAATACCCATTTTTATCATTGTCGCATTCCTCAATTTCGCTCATGTGACCTAAACTAATGTACTCCGACATAAAAATATCATACTCTTTTTTTAAATTTAGATCCTTTGCTAATTTCGATTCAAGCTTGTAAAATCTAATTAATGCATTGAACCTTGAGTCGCCTAACAAATTTTTAAAATTATCCTTAAATGGAATTGTAACTATAATCCTACCCTTTTCGACACTTTTTCTTCTTTATTCATGTTAAGTTTCGTATCCATTACACCATCAATTTTCCAAAGATTCCCAATAATTTCATTTAATTCGTCGTCTATTGATAAGTTCGTAATTCTATTTTTATTTATGCCTAGCCTACCATTAAATTTCATATTACCTCTCACTATCCATCCTAATCGCGTTCTTTGCAGAATGGGTTTACCGGGACCTAATAACACATTTTTATTGCCAACAGTTTTCCAAAATATTTCTGCGCCTAGCAAAATATCAATTGGTCTGCTTATGTTAAATTGTGGGTCTGCTAAACCTATATCTACCGGTATATTAAAATCGGATATATCAAAAGATGAGTTCGGTAACTCTTCCGTTATATTATTTATAACCAAACAATTTATTATTCTATTGTAATCATCATAATTTAAATTGATTGTAATTTTAACCTTATCACTTATTTTTTGCATTGCCTTCCCTAATCCGCTAATAGAATAATTGATCTTATTCCTTACTAATCCTAACTTGTTGCAAAGATTATTAGTTATAAAATTGCTTTGAGAAGCATTGTCTAATAAAGCCCTACAATTGAATGACTGACCTCCAACTACAATTAAAATGTTTGAGGTTGACTAAAGCACCTGAGTGACGTGTTTCAAAGAATGGGCCAGTGTTAGTTTCTTTTCCGAATCAGATAGACCTGCAGCTTCCTTATCTAAAAACTAGTGTTGTCAGTTTCTTTAATACGATCGCAGTACAATAAAGAATTGTGTTGTTCTCTACATATTTTACAACTTGCATAGGTGCATCGTTTGTCTTTATGTTCAGGCCTTAGGCAATTTAAACATAATGCTTTTTGTTTACAGTTTGTTAACCTTGCATTAGGGGTTAAGTGCAAAAATTCCGGACACTTAAAAATAACATGATCCCTCTTACAATAATAACATTTCGGGGTGTCTGTAAATTTACTTAGGATTTACCGCGCTGCACATCCACCAGTTTGGTTTAAGGGTGCTGCAATGGCCGGTACTTCTGCAATTTCGTCACGTAGACTTTCCCGCGCTGTACATCCACTAGTTTGGATGCCGCAATGGCCGGTACTTTTCCACACTTCTCCGAACACTTAAATATCTTGCTCGAATGGACCAAAATGTTGTGACTTGACACACTTGCGGACTGTATCTCTCTTTCGTAAATTAAAAACAACTCTTTTAATAAACTGATTTATTTTGCATTGAACAATATTGAGCGTTGCTGCTTGACAGCCGTTTTCTAACGCTACTTGAGTAATACTACTTAAAACTACCTCTACATCTTCCCTTTCTCGGACAGCCTCTACGGAGTGAGTGAGTGGTTTAAAATAGTAGCCCGGTTAGTCAAAATTTTTCTTGAAACGAAATAACTACTTAAAACTAAAAGAAATTGCCTAAACTGTAAACCATACATATCTATACATAACTGGCATTGTTTCCCACAAGGTTTACTATGAAAAGAATTACACCGAAAAACGGGATTTGTCTCAACCAAGTGGTAAAAATATTTGCATTAGATATTGTGACATTTGTTGAAATCTTTTGTTTTAAAATAATCATCGATGCATAATTAAATTGCGTTAAATTTTTCGTCGAAAGGAAATGTTGTTTTCTTTGTTTTTGTGTACGTGACTATACTCGATAATTTAACTTGCAGGTACAGGCTAGTGAGATAAAAATTTCTGCTGATTCATGGGATCTCTGGGGGTAGCTTTTATGTTAATTTAGTTAATTTTCCTTACGCTTTTGCACTAAGCAGTATTTACTGTACTTCAATATGTAACAAGAGATGAATAAATAGAAAAATGTGCATGTTTTGAAGTTTTTGGAAAAGAATCTTTTGACTCGCTTTGTAATTGCGGATTATAAGTATACTTTAAACTAAAATATTCACTTTTCGTCGTTTTTGGAAAATTTAAGCATCCAGCCCTGTTTTCGGTTAATGGGGTTTGGTAACAGCTTTTAAAATACATACATGAGTACCTACGCAGTGTAAGATATCTTGGAAAAAACTTTATCGTTATGACATACCAGTTGTTTTTTGACAATTTTTGGGTGTTTATCTGGAAGAATTTTGGTACAGCGTTCCTTACGTCTTCGAATACTGCAACATTTCCGAAACACACATCGTCTAATGTTTTTAATCACACTTTATTTATCATTTATCCTGTTGTATTTTTTTATACTTTTAAATGCAATAAATCTTGTTAATGTTACATTGGAACAAATCTTTTTAATTTATATTTGACCTTGTTTTTTTGTTCGGTTTGTGATAACTTTTACAGATTGAGACAATACTTTCAAAGTAAGTCTATCCAAAAATACCTTTCTTGGTAAACTTCCGGCGAACAAGAGCTAGAAGCTAAATTACTTCGTGACCTTGTTTGGCGTTCTTTTGATTTTGACAAATTTATCAAATTTTATTGACGGTTTTCCATCCCATTACTCGAACATTTTATATTACAAAGGCAAATTATCTCACAAACCCCTTTTTCGGCTGAGCTACTGTGCAACCCCTATTTATGTTACGTTATCTTTGCATGTAACAATTGTTACGTTCTAATTTCTAGCAGCACTGTGAACGTATGTCGATCGCAATATGTTACGGCGAATTTTAAATTATTTCCACAATTTTATTTTAATTATAAGAACGGGGATTTGCGAAGCCTTGCGAGTTTAGCAGAACAAATCTTCTGGCTGGAATTAAGAGATGATATATTTAGTCGCATTGTAATATTTGACAATCTCGCCGTGCTTCTTGTATATTTTGCGTGCGAACGGGTCATAATATGCTTATTTAATTCTAATCCTTTTAAAAACTACAATATCTGTGGCGTAGTGATTATATATTTCTTTTGTTACGGACTAATCTGTGTGCGTTACCTTTTGTTACTTTTTTTTGTTTAACGCGACACTCATTAACCATTCAGATTGAATGGCTGCTCGTGTGTAAAGTGTGCACCATATTTCTGCGTGACTTTACGTGTTATAATTAGGGTAATGTTTTTGTGACTTTATGTGTTACTAGAAAGTATAGACCTATATTAACTACATTGCCTCTCAATTATAGATATATTCTTATATATCTGTTTTGTAACACCGTTGCACAATGTAATCAGACGATAGCAAAGAGTATTAGGTATTAAGAAACACAGACGTAAAACAATACAAAAAGAAAAAAAATGTGATTACATAAACGGTTATACTGATTTAGTAGACGACACAATAGAAAATGCAACACGGGACCAGGATGAAAAATGCAGGACCTTAATCAAATAAAATAAGTCTTTAAAACATGAAATCATTACCTTAAAAAAATTTATCCGGTATAACCGAAAGTGCCTCATTCATGGTATTATTATACCGTGTGTCCCACGGAAAACGCAACATAGAACTTTTATTAAGGCAAAATATAGAATGGATCTACTAGTGCTTTGAAATTTTCAACCAATGCGACGTCGGTATGTGTCATTTTGATTGCTCTGAAGTTGCAGCAATCAACTTTAATTTGAATTATTAGCGCTACCTTTATAACTTTCTGCAATAATGAGTGTGTATACAACTGCTGAAAAAGTTCAAATGGTTAAATGGGTATGCAGTGGTGAAAGCTATAGAAACTGTTCAGCATTATTTGCTGCACTTTTTCAAGATCGACCGATTCCAAGTGCTAGTACAGTCATTCGAGTATTTCAAACCTTTGAAAATACTGGCAGTGTTGACAAGCGGCCAAAGCTGGTGCAGCTTGACAGGCCTAACAACAACAACGACGAGATTGATGTACTAGCAGCAGTTCAGCATAATCCGAACATAAGTGTTCGACAACTAAGTGTTGACTGCGATCTAAGTAAAAGTCGTGTACATAGAATACTAAAGAGACACAAGTATAAGTCCTACCATTATTCTCAACATCAAGAGCTTTTCAGAACAGATGCTGAAAAAGACAAGAATTTTGTGAAATTTTAATGGAAAAATCTAATAATGACGGTAACCTGATTAAAAATCTGTATTTTACTGATGAATGCACTTTTACATTAAATGGAACACCAAACATTCAAAAATACCGTTTTGGAGCACAGAAAACCCTCATCTGTTTATACCAGCTCACACCCAATATCCCCAATCAGTAAATGTTTGGGCTGGGATATTTTCCAATACCGTAATAGGTCCTTTTTTTATTGAGGGTACACTTACTGCTGTTAAGTACCGTGACCTATTAATTGAGCATGTGCTACCAGCATTGCATGAAGTTGTTGAAAAGGATACTGTTGTTTGGTATCAGCACGATGGGTGTCCAGCTCATAGTTCTAATCTGGTAAAAGGCCTCTTAAATGATGCGTTGCCCAGAACTTGGATTGGAAGAGGTGGTGAAATTGCTTGGCCACCGAGATCACCAGATTTGTCTCTTAATGACTTTTTCTTATGGTCATACATATAAGGTGTATTCAGATCGACCACACATCACTGTCAAGTCATTAAAGGACAGAATTGTAGAAGTTTGCTTTAATGTTCCGGCACACGTAATCTCTAATGTGCAAAGCAATTTTTATAATCGATTAGGGCATTGTTTAGCAGTAAATGGACAGCAATTCGAGCATTTAATATAAGCAGTTGCTGGCTTAAATAAAATGTAGCTTTCACTTCTGCATACCTACTCAAAAACCAAAACGGTCCTTTTCAGGACCGCCAAAAAATCACAAAAAAAATTTTACACGACTCAAAGAAAATCAATTTTATTAATAAACATAATTTAAATTCATTTTACAAAGGTTTGGCGATTGTGTGCATTGATCTCATGTGTGCATTTGCAGAGACTTAAATTTATGATCTGAAATCTAGAATATGAAAGAAAGAAAATAATTTAAAATTAAAACCTTATTCTTTTGTGAATTTAAACCGAAGTTCAAACACTCAAAGCTGTTAACTATTTGGCATTCTCAAATAATCACATTTTTGTTTACCTACATTCAGCTTGTACGACTCCTGCAAATAATATTCCAAGTTAAATCACTTTTTAGGTAGGTACTAAAATAATAATATTCCTTGCCTATGAAACTGTCTCCTGGTTCTTTCTCCATCGTGTTTTACACAAGTATCGGTCTTATATCGTGAAGTTCTTAACATGCTGTATTAAAATAAAACCTGAATCCGTTTACATAATAATACTTTCATAGGCACTTTTAATCATATTAATATTACAGCATCTTAAATCAGCTTAATATTCTTTATAATGTACTTTTGTTTATAACCTAAAATTAATTTACGAAAATAATTATTCGTAATTGTGTAAAAGAATTTGTTGTACTTACTTGAGAAAGCGATCACATCAAAGCGACTAAACAATTAGAATTTTTGCAAAAAATAAAGTAATAAATTTTTAAGTTGAGAAATGTCAAAAGGAATATTACAGTTGTGGTAGACATGACAATCGTCACACACACAAACCGCTCTCTCTTTCTTACTTCAACTGACACTTACAACGCACGTCGTATCGCCACGGTGAAAAATATCATAGCACAAGTAGATCCGTTCTATATTTTGCCTTAATAAAAATCCTATGTTGCCTTCTCCCTGGGACACACGGTATTTAAATTTAACGTTCTCGAAAACCAATACTGGTGTAATTTCAATTCGTTAGTAGGATTCTGTCTTCCATAACTTCTAATTAAAACTCTACGTATTACACCTTGTACAAATGTGTATTATGAGCAAATGATGGCTGTGTGTCAAACATTTACTTTTAATTGTAATGTACTATTCGATTACAGTATTTTTATCGAAAATTTAATTAACATTAAAAAATAATTTTTTTCCTTTGTTATTGAATTACATAGACATAATACTAGTGGTAAACTTCAATAAACAGTTGCAATGTATTGTTTGATAAAAACAATTGAAAGCAAATGCGGTACGTTTATGAAGCAATTGATAAGTGACCTTTGATAAACCGACTACCAATGAACTGCACTGCGATAAACTAGGTCGGTAATGAACCGGCCGCGATGAAACTGACACAACTAACTGACCATGATGAAATGTCGTTTCTCGTAAAAATTGTAAGTCTGTAAGTTTTTCCATAGTAATAAGGTACAACCTCTTGTGAACTTACAGCAGGCGATTCGAGATTTTAATTTTTGCTAACACTTATGTTGGCTATAATTATCGAAGGATCGACTTATGTAACTGCTTTTACATATCTGTTGACAAAATTGCTTAATGCGAATGAATTTACGTACGTGATTGTTAACACGAGTCGGCAGTAGGTGTCGCAAAACTTATTGGTAGAGATAAGATTGGAACACTTTGCACATAAAAAATATTTACAATATAAGACAAATGTATACAATGACAATGACCTACAACAACATCATTGATAATATTAATTAATTCCCTTAAAAAAACAAATACAATACATTAGTAGATTTTGTACACATAAAAAATTATCATATATATTAACACCTGCAAGCTGACAATTAACTTAACTTAAATGCAAGTCTCTATTGAATGCTTAACGTTTTGTTAGAAATCCATTTAAATGCAAATATTATCTAATTTATAAAAAAGAATTAATATGCATTAAATGCATTGAAAATACTTACATAAAATTTTCGCGTTCAGTAGCTACTTAATGAAATATAATTTACCTATATTTACTTCAACCTTATTTGGATAAAGAGTATCCAAGCAGGATAAATCAAAACCACAATAATACGATTGTTATTTGAAGAAAGAAGACGTCGTCGCAGATTGAAATCCAATATGTTAATACACAAGAGTATATTCCCGCTGATCTTTTCTATAGCGTTGGTGGCTACATCCAAAATAAATATTATCTAAAATTAACCACATAAAAATATATTTTGTATATTTACTTAAAATATTGTACTAACATTTACTTCAAAATTTCTCTTATATCCACTTAAAAATTATTTTTAAACTTACATAACACACTTCTAATTTACTAAACTTACATTTAAATGTTTTATTAATATTGTTTACTAACATTTACATAACGTCTTGTGTTTTTTTAAAAAATCATTTATTCGTATTTATTTATTTTCGTGATATTTTATTGTTATTTGATCATATCCGTACCGTTTCCAGGACTGTGACTTGATCGATAACGGCCACGGCCGTTAAAATTTAACAACCCGTTATTTTTTAACAAGACCAAAATATTTACAATGATATTGTACATGATTTATTTATTTAACAACATAATGGAAACATTTAAACTATCAATTCTATAATAACATAAAAGACTAATTTCTTAGCACAGTTTTGGTCAAAGTTTTTTTGTTCTTTATTGGCGGCACAATCAAATTAAAAGTCTCTTATACATATTTTTCGGCTACCGCTGAAGATCTTCAAACTTCAAATTATTTTAATGAGCAAAGGTCACCACCATTACCTGTAAACAAAGTAGCACTCAACCTCCAAAATGTATGCCCAGTTTAGTTTTCAGGGTTATCCAAATTTAAAAACTCTAGTATCTTTTAAAAAATCCCTTCTATTCTGTAAACTCGTAGGAATTGTCCAGTGCATTTACCTTTTCCAAAATTGACAAAAACCCGACGATTCTGCTAACCGAAAGGTCCAAGCGCTGCATATTTTCTATATAACTCACAGCCCTCAAAAGCGTATCATCATTTGTTATCATAAATATCCTTGCAGATTTATTTTTTGTGTTTGGCAAGGTGACTACTATGAATTTACTATTATCTTCAATATTATTATTAATAGTACTACTTTTTCCAGTAAGAAAACCTCTTCTGGTGCTTCCATGAAGGAATTTGTGATTTGTTCGGTTGTTAGCACCTTTGCCTTCTTAGGCTTGCACAATTCCAATTTTCTCTTCAAAAACAAAAATATTTTTTCAGTCATATACGGAATTATTCCTACAATAAATTTGATGACGTATTTTATCTAGAAATGTCAATATTTTTACGAAACTTAGAACAGGTCTTCAGCATTGATATTTTGGGAATTTGGGGCAAAGTTTTTTAATAACCTTGATAAATAGTACAGTAAAATGTCTTCGTTAACGGTTTCACCTTTTTTGCTTTTTCTCCACTGGCAGAATTCGTTATATTCTTTTTGGTACCTATTTTTTATTTTCGTAGACAATACATTTTTAGCCACTACAGCCGCTTTATTGAGAATTTCTTGATAACATTCAGGAAAACGTTTTCACCACTTTCACACTGCATTTTTTTGTTTCGCTTCCTGCGTAACAGATGGGCTGGAGCTTTAAAGTCGAAGGCAACGGTGACGGTGATGTATTTCGGAAGAAGATGCAATAATCAAATACGTAATAGTCGAATCACAATAATTCATTTTAATATTTTTTTTAGTAAACGCTTAAAACTGGAATGTCGTTACGGTAAAATTCTTTATGAAGAAAACCTACCCGGAGTAGGTAATTACAATTGTAGTATAGAACCTTTCATAAATTCGCAATACGCAAAAACGGGGCACCAAAAAACTTACCTTTCCAAAAACGTCAAAAACTGATTATTTCGGTCTGAAAAGTCCTATTATCCGCAATTGCAAAGCGAGTAGAGACATCCTTCTCCAATCTTCAAAACACAAATTTTTTTTATTCACGCTACATAACGGAATGAGTGCTGCAAAGCTTAATGCAAACTGAGAAAAACTTTTCAAGCAACGAATTTTCAAGTTTCAAGATGAATTCAACAAACAGGCTGCAGCTGCGAGATAAGAAAAGTCAAATACATATAAAACGAAAAAGAAACATTTTTGTTAGATGGAATTTTAACGCAATTTAATTATGCAACCCAAAGATTTATTGTGTGTTTTGAAAGCCAAATACCTACAAAAGTCACACTTTGCTCTAGAATAAACTTAAGCCTATGCAGTTGTACAAAATGTGTTCGCATCTGCTCTCCGTTTTTCAGCTAATTTTTCTAAATGTTCTTTGTATTACTTTTTTTAAATCATAAAACCTCGGCTTATTTATGATTGGGACATAATCGCCATTTTTTGGAATAATTTTCATTAATATTCGAATTATCAAATAGGTTTTTTTTAATTTCAAAAAAATTCGAACGTTGAAATAAAGTAGCCAAACCATCGGCGTAAAGGAATTAATGATATTTTAAAGAGAAAAGGACAGAAATATATACATTAAAAGAATAGCTGCAAGAACTGATCCCTATGGAAGACCATTATTTAAAAATTTAAATCTATTGTTTCTTTAACAACCCTCACCTCAATTCGTTTCCTTTCAAACAATAAAACATAACTAACCAAAAAAATACACAAGGACGTCCTATCTTAATTTGTTTATTCTTAACTACACGCCAAAACATTGAACACGGTAGTTTTCCGGAGTAAACAATCAATTTACTTACAGTTGCTCTTCTTTTGATGAGTCTAGTATTTCGATTTGAAGTATACACCAAAACTTCTAAGGATTTTGTCGTTACACTAAAATTCTTTTACAGGAACAGTTTATTACGCCGAATTAATTGATAATTGGCTTGAACGGTATTCTATTATTATTTTGCAGGTATAAGAGAAACTCGAAATGCTCGCAAGCGTTGTTTTGACTTTAGTCAAACGAAACTTCTTAATTTTCGCAAACCGAATGGTTTCTAACATGTTATCCTTATCATCAATATAACATTAACACTTGCATACAAATTACTTATACGCAGTATATTTAGCGATTGTTAACAATAGCAATGATACGCTACAGTTTTGTATTTGCTTTAATTACATAGTACTTCGTTGTCCTGAATCTGCTTACAGACTAATTTTAAGAATATAAAAATTTAAACAGGAGGAGTGCGTCTCCCTCTCTGAATTTCTACATACACAAAGAAACTTACAAAATTAACACGTTAACAGTTCTCAAAAATATAAGCAATCTGAAAATTAAACATTTAAACGTGGATTGTAATCTTACTGTTGAGTTTAGACAAAACAAAATATCAAATTTACTTTTTAAAAATGACATTATTGACTAGCTTTTTCATGAAACAAAGAGTTTATTGAGTCAGCGAGACAAAACGGCATAATATGATAAAACCTATCAACATAAATGTTTCTTCCAAGTTTAATTGTGAGAAATCGAAGATAAGAAATTTTACGACATCACGACTGATTTAAAATATCAAAAGACAAAGAAAATATTGCAGCGAACTAAACTTAAAATGCAGTACAACCCACTTAAAACAAATACTTCAATAAAGCCAAAAACATTTACGCTTAAAAAATAATTTTCACCAAACAGAGATGATAATACACAGCAGTTAAGTCTAAAAAGATAACTCTAGTTTTAAGGTTCTTCTGAAATCCAGCTTTGGTATGCAGCAAATTTTACCGGAACAAACTTCTAAAATTCTTTCACGAAGAAAAGGTTTGATATAAAAAAATACGTCATTTGTACAGAACATCAAAATATATACCTACAGAATTCGAGTTGTAGTGTTTTTGTTGCTTATGTTACACAAACTTATAAGTTATTCAAAATCATTTAAATACTTTATTTATTTCATTCAAATTTATTTCATGTAATAGAAATGAAAAAATTTTAGAATTTTTTGTATCAACAATTTTATTTATTCTATAATTTGCTATGTTATCCTAGCCGTAAATTAGAATCATAAATTTGTATCTAGTTCTCCAGCAGTTAGACTTGCAAATTCCATTACCTCCATTATTTAAGCTTAATTGGTATTCAGGTTTCACACCCAGGTCAGTGACTATTACTTCAGTCAATGCTTAGAAGATTAGATACTTTAAATAATGGTAACCCGCTTATTCAGCATTTGCAGAATAAGTAGCTTCCATAGTTCAATTTATGTAGCAAATGACAACAAATAAAGATAGCGCATGAAACGTTACGTCTATATTATGGACAGAAATGGTATACGTAGTTTAATGTCTATCTCTCCCAAATGTTTTTCAGAACATCTGCGCCATTTAAACATTTAAAATTGCATATATGTGAAAAAAATAAAGATTTACAAAAAATAAACTTTTCAAATACTTATAATTTAATGTAAAAATAACATTTTAAATAAATTTTAAACATAGGTTCAGTTGAGGTAGAATATACTACTGAACCTCCTACAGAGTGCAATTGTGCATGTTCGAGAGAAAATTGCACACCTCTGCACTTTTAAGATTTGTTTAAACGTTTTGCTGACTTAAACAAATTGAAAGTTAGCAACCGTGCAATTTGAACTAGACTTTATTACTTCTATTAATATTGTAAAATGTAAATTATTTTTCGAAGAGGTTTTAGTAATTTATATCGGCCTCAAAAGTCTTAAAGTCTGTAAAAAAAACTTTTTAATTTCTATAATAACCAACTCGAAACTTATTTTACAGTCTGATATAAACAAACTCTAACCCATAAATTTTGAATCCATTAATAATGTCAAGGAAAAAAGTAACTGAAAGTCAAATACCAACAGACTTAGAGATACTGTCAAGAGTTTGTCATTGACTGAATTCTAACCGCACGTTCCTAATCGAATTCTATCCCAAACGCTCTCGTAACGAATCCTTTCGTATCCTCAATCACAAAGTTTATAGGATATAAGCACTAAAACGTTATTATATTCAGCTTGTAAGCCCTTCTTCATTAATTCAAAATTACGAATGTACTATATAGCTTGTACTTATTTTTAAATGATTTTTCTTTGTAATGCAAGAAAAGTATAATGATAATCTTATTGTAAGCGGCTTATGAATATTCTAAAAAGAAAGTCACTTTTATGTTTACAAAGTAGTGTATTGTTAAAGAAACATTTTAACCGAATTTACCTCTTCGTTGAGAAATGATACAAAAACTCCGGATGGAAAGTTATATTTTATTCTGTTTGTTACTTTAAATCATAATCACAATTCACATCACGTATCTCATACAAAATCCACTCTTATACAACAAAATATGTTGCCAAAAGGCACATCATGAATGCACTGAGATTATTGGACTTCAACATAAAAACAAATATTGTCACCTTGAAAATAACTGCGTTATAAATTTTTATAAACGTTAAAAACGTAGAAGCAGTTCTAAAACATATTTTACTTGTAGGTGCCATTACAAAGGTCGAATGAAATATAATAACTCATTAAGGTTCAGCTAATTTTAATAACACGGTTGATGTATTAGATAAATACGTAAATCATCAAAAAAATACACATTTTCGAAATTGTTTACTTAAGTTTTAAAAAATCTAAAATATAAAAGTTGAGATAAAACAAAATTGTATAATCACGCCCCAAAGAGAATAATGTAAAAAGCAAATTAAACAACCAGTTTGTAGCTACATAAAATTATGATTTATTGGGTTGAAAATAATGTAAACTTAAAAAAGTAAATTCTAAGCTAGGCCTCCTAAACATAAAATACGCAAAATAAGATCGTAATCGTAATCAAACATGCTTAATATTAGCTTTTTATTTATTTAAAAAAACATTGGAAACAAAAAATAAATTAAAGAACATTTTTTGGACCATAAACGTAAAGTTTCCAATCAAATTTAAAAAAGGGTATTATACATTGTCAAAGTTAAATTTATAATATAATCAACGATTACAAAAAAACTTTACAATGAATTTTAAAATGAAAAAACAATTTCGTAATGTGGATTTGTAGGGTAATAGTATATTATGCAATGAGCATGTAATGTTGACTGTTAAGACACGAGCAACGCTATTAGGAAATAAACCAAATACACGTGTCTTAATAGTCGTTGTATGCGAATTGAATACACTATCTTTTTACGACCCTATAATGTTAAATAGAAACACTATAGTTTTATAATTGAGCACTCCCAGGTAGAACAAAACGTTTTTGGGACATAATGGACGTTTCAGCTAAGAAATATATTTGAACCGCGTAGAACATTTTCTTTGAATGTTTCAAGTCATGCTAATAGAACGTGCGCATAAAACGTAAGATTGAGAACGTTTAAACGTTTTAAATAAGTTACAGACACTGCTGTGATGGAACATAAGTGACATTATGTTGAAAGTTTATATTTGACTTTTTTTTTCAAGTTTGAAAAAATGATTATGGAACGTCCGTTTAAAATGTAAAATGTAAAATCTCTAAAGAAATGCTTTTTGTTGTACGATTTAAAATGCTCTATATATGCAACCGAGTCTGTGATATTGTAGCTACTGCTTTGATATGACAAACAGATAAACATTTAAAACCCTCGAGAGAGTGGATCAGGCAGAAACATCATAGTGCCGTGTTTATTTAATTGCATTTAATAAAAAGATACAAATAATACATTCAGTTTGCATAAATTACGTCCCATTTATTGTTTTTACTCAGTGTAGTACATCCAACTGAATTAATTTCATTAAAACTACCTGCAGCAAACTTTCGGTGCTATAGGGAAAAATGACTCTTTTCGGTATAGTAGTCTGGCATGTTTTGTGAAACCTGTTTATAGATGACTCTTGCACAATGCAAACAAAAAGATGAACTTGCATTTCACTTACTAAATGTTTACAAATTCAAAACAACAAATTGATGAATAAATGATGTGTAAGTAGCCCTGGGAATTAACTTCTGATTATTCTAATTTTAATTGTAATTAACATTAATTAGAAGTTTTAATCAAAGGAAGGAACACCAACTGCAGCAACATTTAACCAACAGAACAACAAGGCCATGATCAGTTAACAGCTGCTGTTATCATCAGCGATACCGATACAGTATCGGTATCGCTGATGATAACAGTTAGCTTGAAACAGAGTCAAGTTTTTCAGTTTTTGGTGTTCGTTGTAGAAGTTTTAAACAAAATTGTTGTTTTTAATAAGTAGGCACTTTAATTCAATAAATGAAAAATCAACATCAGCTGTTCAATATATATTATTTTATTTGATTTATAGTACGACGCTGACCAACCCATACGTAGTTCTTTAAGTCAAAACGGGAAGAGTAAAAGGTGTTATTAAAAATAAAAAAAAATTTGTTAAAATTATAAGAACAAAAACAGATTTTGCATTTTTGATTTTTTTTAGAATTAACCGTTAATAGTTAAAATAAATTTATATAAGGGATCGCATTAATGTTACCGTAGAGTCACGAGTAGACTAGCGGTTAATACTCTTGTAAACAGTACTTTACATACGTGGTTCCTCGGTTCGAATCTCAAACAGAAACCGTGTAAAATGTCAATTTACATACTATAGTTCAAATGTTCTAATAATACAACAGTAATTGAGATAAGCTTTTTTCAGAGCAATGAAATACAACATTCTAAATCCTGTTCTACGTATGTTTTTAAAATGTTTAAATAACATTTTCAAATGTAAATAATGTTCTACCTAGGCTACTAGTTAGAAATTCCCAAATTTGATAATTTTTTGTTTGACTTTTAGCCACAACACCAGCCGATAAATGCAATGGACAACGGTGTATTTCTATTTGTTCTAAATTTGCATTCTACTCATGAGACATTTAATAATTACAAAATGTCGCAATCCGTATGTTCACATTTTTTAAATAACAAAAACACATGGTATTTATGTTATAAAATCACGTAATATTATCAAATCCTTAAAAACTGTTGTGCGCCAAAATATATGCAAAATAATTTCTGACGAGCTATAAAACGCACCCTGAGCGATGACGTCAGTACCTTTATTGACGCATGCGCAGTTTAGGTTTTTTAAAAAATCATTTTGACTTTAATTGTTTGCTAGTGGCAAACTCTCAAACTATTTTTTCGAGTAAGATCGCACACCTTGCATACCCCCAAAACAGTTACTGAACGTGTGTCAAAGTAAATTTGTTAAGTCGACAAATTTTAAATCTTTAAAATAAATCTTTTGTATAGATTTTGTTACTAAAGAATGATTTTTTTGCTGTTTGTTTCATCCAAATTTGTTATTCAATTTAATGTCAAAATTTGAGCAGTTTCTGTTGTTTTTTATTGTTATAAATAAAAAAAATTGCACTTATAGAAGTGATATGCAATGTGGCTCGTAAGTAAACGAATTGGTTTCATTGGAATATTTAAAAACCTCTAAGTAAAGCTCCTAACAAACATTATCTCCTGACAAAAGTATAATAAACAGGGTGGGGTAGCAATGTATTTTGTGATTGATAGGTCAGATATTAAAGAAAAACAAATATCATTTGAACAAAATTTGTTTAAATTCAAGTTTTTACCACCTAAAAATGATTTTGTATATACAGGGTGTTTTGTTTTCCCTGGGATAAACTTAACTTTCTTACTTTAAATGGTTTACTCAGTATATTATTGCATTTTTGAATTCTCCTGTTAAATTGAGAAATAGTTTATGTATAACATGCTTAACTTAAAATGTATGGTTTCCGAGTAATTAAACATTTTTTAAAAACTAACTGCTGCGACGTTTTGAAAAAATATTAATATTTCTGCATTTCATTTGTATAGATAACTGCTGTTTAAATCGTTTTGGACAACTGGGCTTCAAAATAGTTAATGTTTCCGCCTGTAACATTAGTCTGCACACAGCAAACATCATTCAAAAAATTAATCAATCAGGAAAAATGTCGTGATTCAAGATGGTTAATTAGTTAAAAATATAAAATGGTTAAAAAAAATGAACGTTTTTTAAAGTATACCCACAACTATTGCAGTCAAATAATAACATTTATTTATTTAGTCAACATTTGTCACAATCAGATGCGGTGATAAAATAATACCTACAGTTTAAGATCCTTAGGAGTAAGCAAGTTAGTGTTTGAATTATTTATTTTACATAATCTAAAATGCCAATACCAACATTTTTATGAGCATATTCAGTACCAACACCATTCACATCATAGGCTAAATATTTCTCATTTCATTATTATTACATCTACAATTTAAATTAAGAATTCAAACTACCATGTCTTTGAGAATTTATTATTACTAGGTAGATTAAGTACTTACGTCCTTATCAAATCACCTACTATTTCACGCCGTTCTTTTTTTTTTCACCACTGCACTAGGCATTATCTTTTAAACCACGATAACGTACAGGTCGATAATTTAAAAGTTGATGCTAGAGGTTAACTTCACAGTCAAAATCAGTAAAATGCTTAGAACCAACAACTTCGTTTTTCTCATTTAACTTGTCTTTCCCGCTCGGTGGCATAAACCCAAGTTTTTAAATAATGTTCATTCCGTGGAAAACTATAAAATTTTATACCCTAAGTGAGATTTTTTGATTGTTTGAATGGCAACCAAACACAGAACAACGCATTTTCGACAAACCTTCCAATTATAAATACAATAAAATCTTATTAAAACCCCACAAACACAAAGTATAATACGAAAATATGATTTTCAGTTTCACAGGTATTTATTTATTATTCGGATGGTACATTTTAAACATTGTATTGTGATGTAAGTGTTATGTATGGTGCCCCAGAATATCAGTATAAACCTTCAGATACCTAGCATCTTACGTTTTTAATTTTAGTTTTCAATTTCTATTAATGCGTTCTTACGTTTTTTGTAAGATAAATACCTTCAAAATGTGGCTTTATTATAAAAAACCCAATTATTTTCAAAACCCATAGTGTTTTTCATGCCCTTCGCATAATAATTATGCTTACTCCTTTTTGCAAAATTTATCTAAAAAATTTGTGTAAAATGTCAAATTAATTTAATCATAGTAATTTCACACATAAAGTTTTGGAAAGTTCTTACTTTTTTGAACCTTTTATCTATCGATTGATTTTAGCTTAATTTATTTGTAGTTATTTAACTGAAGATGGCCTTAAATATTAATTAGTTTCGGCCGAAACTAGTATTATTAGGGAATTTTATCTCTCCAAAAATATTTTGTATTGTATTTAATCTAATCATAGCTGATTTTTGTTTAAGTAGAGGTATCAATTGGTACTTTAGTCCTCCTTATTCTCCTCACTACGGATGCATCTAGAAATCGAATATTAAAGCGACAAAAAGTCATCTGTTTAAGGTATTAAAGGTTTCGAATTTAAACTACCAAAATTTATATACTTTGATAACGCAAACAGACTCTGTATTAAACTCGAGTCCCTTATCTCCTATATCCTAATGATACTTTTCAAAATAATTCTTTGATCCTCAAAATTGTGATTAAACTTTGTTGTTCGTTATTGCCACAATGAAATAACACTACGTTCAGTTTCTTCCGCATGTAATGTTTAGCATGTAACTTTAGTTTTAAACTCCTTTGTTATAATGTTAAATTCTAATTGTTTATTCAACTTCTTTAGGCTGAAGTTCAAACTGTTTTGGTGGTGTTAATTGTTATCTTTTTCTTAATAAATATAGTTTTGATAACGCCCACGGTTGCCGCGACATTTAACCAGGACGTTATGGGTTTTATTCTCTCACCTCTAACTAAAGGAGTCCTTCTAAGAGACAAAAGTTTTATTCATCTTAATGATTATAATCCTCTCACTCTTTTTCATTTTTTGGTTGGACCTTAGTTCCGATAGATGGCATTCCAGAAAGACGACTGAATTCCTTACAACAACGATATTTGATTATTAATCACTTCTGGAAGCGATGGTCACGTGAATTACAAAGACGTTTTAAGTGGTAAAACACTACACAAAGAGAATTTAAAGTTGGTGATTATTTATTCGTATGAAACATTTTAAATATTTTATTGTGATGTAAGTGTTATGAATGGTGTCCCAGAAAATCAGTTAGCCCAAGTGTTATGGTTTTCTTTACCGTAGGACGCTAACATTGTTTTAATTGTTCTATTTATTCTTTCCGTAGAATTGGATTGCGGGTGATAAAGTGGAGGCATCAGTACAAACCTATATAGTGTGTTGACGGAACCGTATGCAATACTGGATTGGTTCGTCTTGGAAAAGCATTTGCTTCAAGGTTTAGGAAAAACCCTAAAACTTAAACAAGTTGGTGATATGGTGTTGCTGTCCGAAGCTCACGTTCCTACGTATGTATGGCCTCTCGCAAGAATCACTCCCCTACATCCTAGTACTGATGGCCACGTATAGGTAGTTACCGTTAGAACATCCATTGGAAATCAATTGAATGTTTGCATGTTGTATGTGTCTGGTTTTTTGTAGTTTTATTATTTAATTATTGTGTATTGTTGATGATCAATTGTAAATCTACAAAAGTTGTCTCAATCTTTGACTTAGGCCTGAAAAACGTCGCCTTATACCATATGAATTGACAAGTTATTTCTTCTCTTTCATTCAAAAGGGCCAGACGTCTTATCATCTGGCACAATTAAGCCATGGAAATCAATATAAGCGATCTATTGTTAAACTTTGTTATTTAACTATTGATTATTAATTGTTATTTATTGGTCTGTTATTATATATTTTAAATATTTTATTGAAATTTGTTATTTCAAGGCGGGAAAATCGCATTCTAATTTTCATGATTAGAAGTACGACCATTAAAGTTGAAGTTATTTTTCGAGTTATTATTTTATCAGCATACTTTTGCAAAGTTTTAAACAATTAAAACAAAAGCGCAACTAGCTATTGTTATAAAAAAACTTCATCACTAAAGTTATGGTTAACACATTTGTTCTTTTTCTGATCCCTTATTGTATAGTATGTATAAATTTTATAGCGATTTTATTTTATAACCAAAATCTGTCTTATTCTATTTCGGTTACATAAAGATATTCTAATATTAAGAAAGTTTTTTTTTATTTTATAAAAGAAAAAACTATAAAAAATATGATACAAAATAAATGTTTAAAGCTCGTAGAAAATTATTTTGTTTAAAACTTCTTTGTTACATGTTAAAAGTTATAATATTTCAGCTAGTCGCAACTACTTAAAGAATACATAACTTTTTAACTTAATTTATATTTAACTTGATTAGATTTATTCAAGTTTACTGTGTAAAGTTTTTAAGCTCAAACTGAAAAAGTTCTCCTTCTGCATTTTCCTTTAAGAAATAAATACTTATTAAATTTATAAAAGCTAAATGCATTTCGTAAATAAGTAATGTAACTCTCAGTGCAGTTGTAATATGCCTAACTATAAGAGAAATAAATATTTACGTTTTATAGAAACACGACGCGATGCGTTGTTGTTTTTAATAATTGTGCTAACGCATATAAACAAGTACGTTTCATTCAATTAAAATTGCTCCAGAATTATAATTTATTTAAAAGTATTAAATTAATAAGGTAGATTCATTTATAGTTGAGGAGGAATAAGTTAACGATGATTGGCGATGGCCAATCTTTCTAGATTGCCTTGAGAAAGATTGGCCATCGCCAATCAAAGTATTAAGAACATGGTAATACGATATTTTTAACTCTATAAAACCCAAATATTGGGAATCTAGTTCACATAATTTATTTAGTTTATGAATATATTTAAGTGCCAGATGGGATATAAAGGAATTTATGCAAATATTGATATCCGCAGTGAAAATTTGGTACAAAGTAAGTAGGGATTGTCACTTTCGTAGGTTTCCCATATTTGTCACACACTACAATTTCTTGGTATAATTATTTATGTAAATATATTCCAAGTATCGTATGTTGCCTTTATTGTTCACCTTTTTCAGTAAATACGTGTTAATTTTATTAATTTATTTATTTTGAAATACTGAAAAATTACACTTTATATAGAAGTTATCACCTTCTAGAAATACGATGCAATTGCAATTAATAGTTGCCACCTTCAACCCTATAACAACCGCATGATATCTGCATGAGGAAACACATTTTCAAAGAATATGAAATAAAAAAAAAACACCCACCACTTTTTCTCAAACAATTATCAAAAACTTACCACAAAAAAAAACCCCCCCCACCCCCACTTTTTTTTATATAACAATAACACTAAACGCAAATAAATAGAGTCAGCAGAAAGATAGTACGGTACAACATTAGGTATTAAGACAAATCAATCCAGTGCAGTGTGCAACGCACACCATTAAGTTCCTGGTTTGTCGGAACGCATCCGGCACATTGCCACGCGCGTTTTTTAAATAATATACAAAGTATCCGACTAAGAGAGAAAACCCGCTGTATTTCAGAAACTATTTATTGTACAACTTAAAAAAAACAAAGTCACATAAGAAAGACTGCTGAAAATGATCCAGTTTCTCTTATGCGACTTTGTTATACTATAAATAGATAAATAGTTTTATATACTAATCGCAGTGGGCATTATACCTTCTATCCAGAATCAGCGGCAACAACCGACGTCTAACAATCAATTCAGCACGACACCATATACAACCTGTTGGTACTGTATTTAATAAACCAAGCAGTGTTTGCTTGCAAAGAGCAGCAGTTGCAAAACCATGCAGTATAAAATGGAACGTGTAAGCTTCTCTTCGTTGATAAATTTGACAGAATCTTGTTACAGTGCAACGAAAATTGAAGTGTTCGCCGTAATATAGATGGAAGTCCACCTAAAACAAAACACACCGTTTTTTTGAGCTATCTTACACTTTCAAAAAAATCTTGGAAACGTTAATTTTTGTTTGGAGGAGGACATTTTCCAAAGACAAGTTTGACCCCGAAATCTAAACCGGGTGGCTCCGACAGCCCTCATGTCAGAAATGTTAAATGGCATGATAGCTTTTAATTTTCTATACAGTTATATGTATCTTACATCGGTTAGAGGGCCCCAAGGGCCCCGATAACATTATTTCCAAAAATAAAAAAAACTAAAAAATACTGCAATATGGTTGACAATCCTAATTAATGCTTACAAAGGACATTTATTAACGATAAAATTTCCCTTGAGAAATAAACCGGGTGCCACGGCAGCTCCTATCTCAAAAACCTTAATTTAGAAGACGAGTCAAGTAACACCTCTTATAAAAGGTGTTGTAATTCTCTATCCCACCAAATACATTTCATTCTAAAAAAGAAGCCTTAGAAAGCCCAAAGACTCTCTTTTCCCTAAAAAAAACAATAAAATATGCAAACAAATGTATCAATTTCACCGTGATCCTATAAATCAACAATTAATTATTATTTTTAAAAAATAAATTACTTGTTAAAATACATGCGCCACACTGAAACAAATCTTCTATTCTTTGGCTAGAGTATTAAGTTGGATTAGCACAAAATGTCTGTGATTGCAAAGAATCATACAAAATCTTACGTATGAGGTGTCACTCCCCTCCATCCCAATTAACATTTTTAGAAGGGGGCTGCCCTGGTTAGCATCTACAGAGAAATTTCACTAATACGAGGGGTCTACTTTATACTTGAATTGATGTTACCAACTAGTTCGGCGTTTTTTGCATTTTCTATTGTTTTTTTGATTCTTTTTTGCCAACGTTTCGCTCACACTAAAGTAGGCTAAACATTGGCAAAAAAAACTGTTTGTTTTTGTTTTTCACTTCTATTGAAGACTCTTTTTACTGTAAAAATCTTTTATAATTTAATAATTAGAATGCCGTTTATATGAGGTACCACGTGACCTGTTTTTTAAGATGGTGACTGCGGAGGCACTATGTTTATTTGTCAAACTAAACTTTATTGTTAATAAATGTCCCTTCTAAACATGAATTGACATTTTTGACCATATTGCAGTATATGCTTATTTTTTAGTATTTTCGAAAATAGGGTCGGGTCCTTGGTGCTGTAATAAGATGCATATAGCTGTATAGAGAATTAAAAGGTTTTTCACATGAGGTACTTGCTGACACATCGTGCTATTTAAGATTTTCGACATAGAGACGGCCGGGGCCGCCGTTTTGAATACAAACGTTGACCATGTCCTATTAAACTCGCTGCGAAAGCAGCAGCGCGCAATACGCAAAGCAATACGTACGCCGGACAATTATAACGTTAGAAAAGTCAAAGCTTAGTAAACGTAAATGTTTATCGTAATAAAGTATTCTACCAAAATAAAACTTAAGTACTCTAGCACATGGTGATATATTTATGTTCCAAGATCCTTGTTTCTGGTTCTGGAATAGTTGCAGTACAGAATCTTAAAGTATTTTTTTAAAAAACTTTTTGTTTCTACAATGTCACCAATAGTCCCATCTTAAAATTTTTCCTTTGCACAAGTTCAACAGTTAAAGAATGTATTACAACAACTGCTGCAACTTACTAAATTATTTAAAACAAAGAAGACAGTCTATTCAGTAAATATTCGTTCGCGTGATACTGATTATCCTAATTCCTATTCTGTAACGTTTGTCATTTTTAGCTTGACCTTGGCAGCATTTGAGGATGTATTATTATAATACATAGTTTTCGTATCCCCACGGTCACCCATAACCTAAGTTTTGCATTTTGACAGGCGCGTATTTGTTATTTAAAAACTTTTTCAAAAAAAAAAAAAAAAAAAAAAAAGAGCTTTATCAAAACCACCCGACCACAATATACAATTTTTTTAGAAGAAATTGGGAATAACGTGGTCATCCGTACAAATAAATTCCCAATTCCCAATTACTTAATAATATGTCGAAAAAATGTGAGAAAATTTATCTTAAAAAATAAATAGTATAGAGGGTCCTTGCAAACCAGTTGTCTATGTAAAAAAAGTAAGTTGATATTTGATAAAATAGAAATCATTGGTTCTTCTTTGAGGAAGGGCACCAAAAACACCATTAAGTGGACTTGACCTAAAAGGTTTTCTAAAATTTTCTTCTGAAAACACAAACTCAAAGAAATTACTTAACTATCAACACATTGAATCAAATTTATTATTATTATTTATTTAGTTTGACTAAAATTTGTTGTAAAAGGTGTTGCATGCAGTAACGAAAAACCAACTGGAACCTAAGCACAACTACTAACAGTTGTAAAGATTTCTGACTGTTGGTAGAAAAACAAAAGAAAGAAAAAAGTAAAAACATGTATTTAAGAATTTAAATTATATGGAAATTTATTTGGTGATGTTATTTGTTTAAAAACAATAATTTAGAAACTATTAAATAGTTTTAACTAATACGTTATACAAAAATTAAGAAGCTTGAACATTTGATCACAATTTAAACTCATTATAAAAATATTACAAACAAAAGGATATCACAAAGATCACATAATAATTACAATTATATTTAAAAAATATTTTGAAAACAAAGCATATATTGTTTACTCCAAGTTGTTAAGTCAGATGAGCTAGTACAGCGTATTGTGTAACGAAAGCACAGTGAAGGGTGTGACTTAAATCTTAAGTAAAACAAGACAACAAACCGTTAAAAACCAATGATCATAAAAGCAGTAGGGTGGATCCAAAGTTTTTCGCCCAGTTTCAACAATCAGTGGCAGTTAGAGACAATTATTATTTAAAGGCAAATCGCTTAACTATCAGAAATAGTTAAATAAAGGTAAATACTCCAGAATTTAAACGATAGAACGGCAAGATAGAAGAAATAAAGAAAAAAACTGAAAACGTATTGCCTTTAAGTTTGGTTTATCATACATGAAATTTCTATTTCATATAAAATATACAGGGTGCGGCAGATTTCAATAACTAAATGTAGCTGAAAATTGAAAATGACAGGGAGGGATTTTGAAGGGTGAACTATTTGTTAAAAATATTAACATCTCCTTGCCAGTTCTGTTTAGGAAACATGTTATAAATTTGATATTTTAAATAGGACACCCTGTATATTTTTTAATTTTTTGGATGTTTACGTTATTCTGAACAAACTTTATTAATAATTGCCTATGTCTATATTAAACAGTTCTTGAGTTATAATTTTTTATTAATCTTAACTTTACGTTTTCCCTATATAAAGAACGTCGAATACATTCAAATGATGATAATATCTGACATATTTAAGAAACTTTTTAGAACATAACCCGGTATTGTTTATAAATACTAAATTGTTATTTTTATTATACAAAGTGTTCTAGAAATTAGAGTAAAACGCCATATTAAAAAGTCACATATGTATATTTTTTTAAATAAACACATTATTTTATACACTATCTATTTGAGTTAGGTTTACCTATACTTATCTCATGTAGATTGTGTATAGGTATACAACCATAAAGTATAATTTTGAATTGTGACCGTTCACAATACTAAGTACTCAAATTTAATGTCACAAGGGGCTTGATATATGTGATAAATTTTACATGAAACGCACAAACAAATTGCAAACGGTAACAAGCGATTGCTAAATAGCTCTCGTTCAGCAACGATCTAATACTAATGATTTCATCGTTCATGGACAATAAGAAAAAGTTACAGGATAGGTATTGTCGGAATAACCGTTTAGTGAACGATATCCGTTTACGAACGATATCGTTAAGTCTTACTGGTTTTACAGATTAGACCTTACTGCAATAAATTAATTATCAGTTCTGGCCATTTTTTAATTTTTTATACGATAATAAGTTTTAAACATTATTTCTTAATAAAATACAATTAAATTTTTATTTTATTAATTCAAATTTGCTTTTTGTATTTTTTTGCTAACTTTAAAATCATTCTATTTAATAAATCATAAGAAATCATAATGTTTTTGCACAACGTACATTTTATTCAATAATAGCTATTTATTGTATATGTGTTTTAGTAGGCAGATTATCCACGCAAGAATTTTTAATCGCGAGAACGAAGTTTGAGCGTTTAATTTTCTTAAGGGGATAATATGCCACTAAAACACGAATGCAATACAAGATTTTATCCACAATCAAACCAATTTAATTGAAAATAAGTAATCTGACAGTTCTAAAATTTCAATGTAATAGCAAATATTAGAAAATTTAGTGAAACTTTGGGCGGCTTTGCATTATTAGTTGCTAGGATGCTTGTTTATTAAATCAATATTTGTGAAAAAATTAGAAATCATTTGTGTGCGTCGTTTTGAAAAATGTCAGAAAGTGATTCTTTGCCGGTAGAAATTAAAGCAGAAGCTGAAGAAGTTAAAGATGCATACATAAAAGAATTTGCTAACTTTAATGAATGGAGAGAGAAAAGAGGTGCAAACATCATAAACGAGGACGTCCTGTTGGCTTATTTTTTAAATGTAATAAGCAAGTTTGCATCCTCGTCGATGTGGACGAAATATTCAATGTTAAGAGCAACTTTGAATGTGCATAGAAATATTGACATATCAAAATACGGCAAATTAATTGCTTATCTCAAGAGCCAATCAAAAACTACAAGACAAAGAAGGCAAAAGAGCTTGAGAGGGACACATCGAACAATTTTTGAATAAAGCATTTGATGAAAAGTACTTAATGATGAAGGTACAACCAATTTTCTTTTCTTTTGTATTGGTATCTTAATTATTTTAAACATTTCTAGGTTGCTGTCATAATGGGTGTTTGTGGAGGTTTACGATGCAATGAACTGGTAAACTTAAATATTGAACATGTGAAAGATAAAGGATCTTTTATCTACGTGTCCATCCCAGAAACAAATACCAATATGACAAGAAGTTTCACTGTATTAGACGAAGGATTCTCTGTTAATGTTATAGAGATATGCAAGAAATACATACGGCTACGTCCTAAAAGTACTATTTCGCAGGGAAGATTTTTTTGCGATATATAAATTTAAAATGCAACCTGTGGAAATTAACACTATTTCCAGAATCCCCTCACAGATTGCTTCTTTCTTAAAACTACACGGCCATAGTATGCGCCGTTCTTCGGCGACTCTGTTGGCTAATGCTGGTGGTGATATTCTCACTCTTAAGAGGCACGGAGCGTGGAGGTCATCTAGTGTTGTTGAGGGGTATATAGAAGAAAGAGAGTCAAATAAAATCGATATTGCTAGAAAAATTCAAGGAAAATCCAGCACAATGCAAGAGATCTCCGCGATGCAGTCTTCCTCAAACGTGGTTTGTGTAAATGTAAATCCTGATATTGCAAATAAGTTTACTTTTGATGTTAACGTAAATGTTAATATTAATGTTAATAAATAATTACTAAATTTTCTGCAAATTTTTCTTGAATTTTATATATTACAAAACACTAATGTTTTATGGAATATAAAAAGACTAATGTTTTATAGGTGTTATAATACGTTTCATAACGGCATAATAATAGCTCTATAATATGGTGATTGTGGATAAAATATTTAAAACGATGAATTTGATATTGAAATAAATTACCGTAGTTTTAACAACGACGAGGAGTTAATTTTACCAATTAACCAAATTTCTCAGAAAAATAATTGGAATAGAATAAGTATTTTTTTTATAAACAATACAATGTAATTAATATATAATGTGAACTATACTATTTAAAAAAAGGACCTTGAAGATTAGGTTTGAATAGAAGTTACTTAATATTTAATTTAAACAAAAGATGTGACTATTTATACATACAGTATGTATATCAATAAAATCTATTAAAGAAAACTTAAACCGGACTAGTGGATACAGCAACTAAAAAAAATGAAAGGTCATTTATTATTCTGTTAAGTTTTCTTTATTTGCAAAATATGGTTTTTAGGCTTACAATCTTTAACTTTCATTTTTGATTCTAAGATTTTAAATAATTTCAACTGTCTATGAGATAATTCTATTCCCGTCTCTGTGAGGACTTTAGAACACTCTTTCTTTACATTTATTATTACTATATCACTATCCATAATTTAAAAAAAAAATTTTGTTTATTTTTAGTTACTTTGTTATTGATTTTTTAATCAATGCAGTTTATGATATCTTTGATACAAAAATCAATTGTTGGCAAACTATAAAATTTAGTTTGTATGCTTGTTCAATTCTGTTTGTTGTGGTGTCTTCCATTAACAGTAAATGTTTTTTAACAGAATATACGCCAATTTCTTTACAATTATCCCATTTCTTAAGGAATTGCTCCTCAAGTGATAGGTATTTATTATTTGATCCTACTATAACTTGTACAGGTTTACAAATTTCCAAAATTTTTTTTTTCATGACATATTCTTCAGCTGATTGCAAACACTAGCCCGTCAATTTTACAACTTTTCTTTTTTGATTGTATGACAAAGCGTTTATTGCTCATTTACAGCTATTAATTAACGAGAATATTAACTAATGATAGACAAAGACGTTGCCAGGTGACGAAACACAGCCGAGTCACCTGCCCAACTTCTGAGTCAGTTTAATGTAGTCCTATCGCTAAGAATTGCTACTCAAGTTTATTAATTTTTGACAAAATTTAAATTCTTGTAGTTTCAAAAATAAGAGATCAGAAATGTTAATATTTTTTAACAAAATAAACAATGGTTTATTGTATATCTACACTTATAGAGCAGATTATACAACAGTTAACTAATTACGTGAATTTTTTTACAAAATACATATGCGTTCGGCTATTCTCGGCTTTTGTTTTCCCCGAATGACGGCAGCCATTTTTGTATCATAGCAGCTTTACATAAAATATATGTGTTTATTCTTAATTTTCTCTGAATTCAGTCCCGCTACATATTCATTGGGTTACATAGTATTGAAGTTCATGAAATTAGCTTTCACTTGATCAGTTTTTATCAATACTTTCACATGAAAATAAGCACACAGTTTTTCACTTTCGGTGACCCGCGAAATTAATCATGTACAAGCTTATAGTAAAACATGCAAATTCAATTTCAATTTATTCAAATTTTAACCACGTAAGTTTACCTAAACTTTATGGTTTTCGAAAAGGCATATATCTAACTGTCAATTTAAGTCATAATAGAAGCCTTTCCACTGTAACATTACTTCCGACGGGACCACCTTAAATCGCTAATATTTGAGAGATATTCAAAGCTTAATTCTACTATCAAAATCGAAAACAAAGTGTAATTTTATATCTAACTTATTATATTTGTCACTAAAGTATTGTAAGTGTGTATCTAACGTATTTTGAGTAACTAAGATAATTTTGACATATCGTCGTTGATACTGCAATAGATCGTATGTCAAAAAATGCCGTTTTGAGTTTATTACGCTAAAGTAATCATTATAAAGGTGCTCTATGTAGGAGTGACTAGATGATCTACCCTATGTAACAATATCAAATAATTGGATACGTCAATTAGTTGTATGTCATACGTAGTTGTTTGTGGCTCGTGGAAAACAGTTATTATAATTTAAATTTTGTGTAGTTTGAAACTGTATAGGTAAGTATATATCCGTTAGTTATACAACGTGTCCAAGATAAGGATGCCCACTATGGGGATCTCGGAAACGGTAAGAGATGGAAGGTCGGTTACATGGAACAAAAGTTGCGCATTTGAGGGGATGTATTTATAATCTTTGAAGAACTCGGATATCTCTTTTTAGTCTTTGAGATATTTAATAAAAAATTAAATTTTCTGATTTTCGTTTTTATTTTTTTCTGACCTTGTTTGAAGAGATATTAAGAAAAGAATAGCACATTTTCATTGCCACTTTTTTAGCTCTACCTAATGGTTTTATTTAATTTTTGATACAACGTTTCGTTTGTTAGCAACCATTATCAACTTTATTTTTTTAAATACACAAAAAAATATTTTTTGCCATATTTAATTCTCTCCTTGATACTGAATTCAACGATATGTTACACTTTATATTTTTGAGACGTTTCGGATGAGAAAATTAATATTCAATGTAAAATATCGAAAACGTACAGTACCGAAACATTAAAAACCGTAAAATTATAATAAAAATATGTTTTGTAATTTTAAATAATAGACAAATAAAAACAAATTTATTTTAAAGGTTAATAAACTCACAAAAGATGTTCAAAAAGATTCCCGTTATTCTCCAAACATAAATAGCATCTTCTAACTGTAGAATTTAACACATTCCTCAACATTTGAGGAGTAATACTAGCACACGCTTCGAAAACTAATCTTTGTAACATTTCTTCGTTTTCAATATCGTTTCCATAAATGTAATTTTTAATGTATCCCCAAAGAAAAAAATCCAAAGGTGTTATATCTGGAGAACGGGCTGGCCACAGTACATTTGCATAAGTGCCAATACATCTTTCTGGAAATCTAACTGACAAGTATTCTCTGACAACTCTAGAATTATGTGCTGGTGCACCGTCCTGCATAAACCAACAACCTTCAACTTCTTGGATAGACAAATCATTCAAAGCTATCTCTAATTCATTTTGGAGTAAAATTTGGTATCGTTCAGAATTTAAGGATTCGTGGTAAATGAAAGGACCTATAATTCGAGTACCAAATATAGCAGCCCACATATTAAATTCGAAACGGTGTTGGTGTTTGGCCGTTTTGTACAACCGTGGATTTTCTCTTGCCCAATAATGAGCATTTCTACGATTAAAAATTCCATTATTATTAACTCTGCTTTCATCGGATCATAGTATTTTATTCGGAAAATATTCATTGTCTTGACATTGACGTGTATACCATTCGCAGAATATTCTACGTCTTTCTGGGTCACCTGGTCAAAGTCCTTGGCAGATTCTAAATTTATATGGATGTACTTTCTCCTTCTTTAGAACGTAATGAGCTGTCGAATAGGCTATGCCAGTTGCCTCTTCAATGTTCCTAGTAGAAACCTCTGAATTTTCCGTTACAGCTAATAAAACAGTATTGGCTCTTTCTTCATTGCAAGGTTTTTTGAAAGATTGTAAAAGTTTTTGGAACGCACCATATTCTTTTAGATTAACTTCTAATCTGCGAAAAGTTCTTTTGTTAGGTTGACGCTTTCTGGATATTTGTTTAAATACATTCTTTCGGCTTCAGAACAATTACGTTGACACAAAATGTAACACGTCAGTATGTCGAATTTTTCATTATTTGAAAAATGTTCTCCTACCATATTGTTTTAGGTAAACACAAAAGGTAATTCACTCAAAGACCACCAAACAAACGTAATATGTACAACAATCAATCATGACAGTTATGAAAACAAAATGCAAAGCCAACTTATTTTTATCAAATGCAACAGTACGAGGGAAGATGTATTTTAACTGTTTAATTATAGTATTTTCACTAAATACATACTTGTGAGTTATTTTGTTCGCAACAGGAATTAGAAAATGAGAAAACATAATTTTATAATAATTTTTTAATGTTTCTAGTATTAGTTTTAACTATACTTTTTCGATGTTTTACATTGAATATCAATTTTCTCATCCGAAACGTCTCAAAAATATAAAGTGTGACATATCGTTGAATTCAGTATCAAGGAGAGAATTAAATATGGCAAAAATATTTTTTCGTGTATTTAAAAAAATTAATTTGATGATGGTTGCTAACAAACGAAACGTTGTATCAAAAATTGGATAAAACCATTAGGTAGAGCTAGAAAAGTGGCAATGAAAATGTGCTATTCTTTTCTTGATATCTCTTCAAAAAGAGCCAGAAAAAATTAAAAACAAAAATCAGAAAATTTAATTTTTTTCAAATATCTCAAAGACTAAAAGAGATAAAAGAGTTCGTTTTTATTCCTGCTGATTATATACGTATTATTAGATTAACCAGAGAAAAGCCATTGCCTTACAATGTCATTACATTGGCATATCAAGATTTCTTTAAATATGACTCAACAATTTATGCCAGTATTCGACCTGAATCTAAAACGGAAGATCCGTGTGTGACTGACATTTGTGTACTACAGTACTTGCCAGAAGGCATTATTCAGTACAAACTGAACTTCACAGATATGTGGACTGACTTTAATAAAAGAAAAAAAAACAATTCAAGTGTTTTTCATTAAAACATGAAATGGCAAAATATCTTATGTCAGATGAAATTAGCCAATCTTTAGAATCAATATGTCGTATATAAACATAACTCAGGAATACAATAATTGTTCATAACCAACTATTATTCACAATAAAAGTAACATAGCACAGTCTGATCTTTATATTTTCTGAAATTATAATTCTTAAAGTAACAAAAATATTCGATTTTTTTTGCCTCCTGAAATCTTGTTGATTTTGACATACGACCTATTGCAGTATCAACGACGATATGTAATATTATCTGAATAATTATTAATAAATGTTTAACATAAAATAGTTTAATAGAAAAGTGGATTTGATTCACTTTGATAGTGTATGTAATTTAAAAACTATCAAAGTGAAATGTGAGGTCACTCCACCTCCACCTAATTAAAATTTTTTGAGAAGGGGCTGCCTTGTTAGCATTTACAGTAAAATTTTATTAGTACGAAAGGTCCACTTCGAACTTAAATTATTCTTACCAACTAGTTTTGCGATTTTTATTGTTTTCTATGAAAAGGATGTGCTTGGGTCTTCTTAGGCCTCCTTCTCGGAATAAAATGTATTTGGTTAAATAGAGAATGTGCTTTGTAAACATGAATTAGCATTCTTGACCATATTGCAGTATTTTCTGAATTTTTTTTATTTTTAAAAATAGGGTTATTGAGAGCCTTTTGGATCCTTTGTCATTTTGGATTTTTTGATATGAGACAGTGTGAAAATATTAATGAGGGTATTGTGTTGATATGAGATGGCTACAAAACTTTGATTCATAGTGGTTTACGCTTTTTTTTTTATTTTTCCAATTTGAGTTTTATTAGTCACTGTTAATTTATGGATTAAATTAGTTATTGTAATTAAACCATAATAATTTTCAGTGAACGTACCACTAATATTGCAACACATCTGTTTATCTCATTGTAAAATTTCGTTTTCTTTTGTTATCTACTATATTAACTATTCACTATCAGATGATAACTTTGTCATTATTAATACAATTACGAGTGCACATTTTAAAAACATTTTTGATTATACAAAGTGTTTCAAGTAGTCATGGCAGCATAAACTTTCATTTTTTTAACTGGAACACACTATATTTTCATCAAGCTTTGAAAAGATCGCATTATAAATTATAAAAAAATATAGCATGTCAATATACTGAGCCGGGTATTTTAGAAGATATAGCTAATTATCAGTAAAAGTGACACCAATTTTATCGTTTAGGGGTTTTAATTTGATTTCAAGTTATCAAATCGATTAATGTTTGTTCTCAGATCCAAAAAACTCTGACGTATTCTATGTCTGTATGTCATGTCATGAAAAAATTATTATTATTATTATTAACTAATTTATACCCAAAGAAGTGTCTACTAATTAATTGTTCTTCTTGTGATCCCGCGTGTTAGATATCGCTCTCTTAGTGACTTGTTTTCCCTTCAGTAAACTATCTATAAGATCTCCATGCGCAGAAAAATACACCAATTGAGGAAAGAAATAAAAATATAGGTACTATAGTTTTTGCGACACTTAGTGTCGACTCGTGTTAGCGTATGTACGCAAATGGTTCGCATTAAGCAACTTTGTCGACAGGTATGTAAAAGCAGTTATATAAGTCGACCCTTCAATAATTAAAAGCCAACTAAGTATTAACAAAAATAAAAATCCTGAATGGCCTGCTATAATTATAGCATATAAGGGTATATTTCATTAAAATATATTTTGTCTTATTTTGTGTGTAGACTCAACAACTATTATATGAAGATCACCTTTATTCACCAATAAACAATTACATAACTAATCAAAAAATCAACGTTTTAATCAAAAATTTACTTAATTCCAAGAAAACAATTATTTACTTTTGTTGAAAAAGTTGATAAATTTAACAAAATTAGTTTTTATACCCGGTTGCACCAACTTAAAAAAGGTGCTTTGAAAACTGTCCGTTCATCGACTACTTTTATTGTCAAAATTAATCGTCCGATTTCGGTTGGTATTTTTATTAAAATTTAAAAAAATTCACTGATAACCCTCAAATAAAGCGAAACACGTGTATGTTGGTGACGTTCGTAATTCTGCAATTATCACTAGCTACTGTTTTATGCGATTGGCAAGAATTTGAAATATTGTTCACAGTTCACAGCCGGGATCTTACATATTACAATTTTTACAAGTATTACATTTTAAAAATTGTTTTTGCAATTGTCATAGATAATTTTGTGTTGCCATTTGATTTGAAGTTTTATAGAGAAAAATGATAATTTCTTGTGCAAGTGAATTGAGCAACTCCATTAGATCTCAGTATCTCAGCTCATCTGAATAACAAATAATCTGCATTCCCGCCACTAACTGAATCCTAGTTCAACAACTACCCGCTTACTGGAATTGGCGTCAACTTAGTAATAAAACAATCGCAGCCAAAGTTAAATCCTTTGAAAATTATGATTGAAGTCATTTTATAGGTATTAAAATGACATTGATAAGAAACATAACAGATAATTGATCAAAAGTGTATAGAAAGTTCTTGATATTGATTTATTAATGGTAATAGTTCCTATAACAGTTTTTAATAATATTAACCATATCTAAAGCTTTAACGCACTAAGGACCCTAATTTTGCACTACAAAAGGTAAAAATAAGAAGTTTTGTCTAAAATCTGTAGAAATTTTTATGAACTTTTCCAACTGCAACTTTCTTTGCGACATATTATTATAACTGAGAGGGTGTTAAAGTGTCTGAACACGTTATATCTCAGGTTAGACATTGTCCTTTATTTCAGGAGATGAGGATTATTTTATCTACTCTTTTGTTATAGACTCTGCAGAGACCAGGAAGTTCGAATAAACTAGGAATGTTTATTATACACAAATCAAAATTGAATTAATTTCTTGATGTCAAGAGTAGCGTCCTGTAGATTTAGAACAGCTTATACCATAATGTCCGTAAGCATCAGCATTATCAACCTTCGCATATGCAAAATAGTTATTTTCCTACCGAGTGTCGAAAGTAGCAAATATCGTGCGAGTGTCTATAGAGACACGAGTGCGGAGCGAAGCGGAGCACGAGTAGATCTAGACACGAGTTCCATCGATATTTGTGTTAATCTGCAAGAAGTAATTAAAGGAATAGAACAACTGTGGATTAAATTTACTATTAACAATAAAACTTTCAATTTAGGGATAATATATCGCCCTAATCATAATTTAAATAACTTTTTAATAAATTTGATGAAACTCTTGCAATGGTTATGCCTTTCTCAGATAAGGTTTTTGCATTGGCGATTTTAACATTGGTTGTTTAAAAATTGATTCTTCTCTATTTAAACGTTTACAAGAAATTCTAGATCTTTATCATTTGAGACAAATAATTGTAGAACCTACTAGAATTACAGATTTTTCTGCAACTTTAATAGACCTTATAAATTGTTAGTGATCCTGAACTATTGAATCTACACTTTTTTCTGTTCAATTGTCTGATGACCCCGATCCAGAACTTATAAATTTTTATATCAATAATCTTCATCCTAATGTATCACAACTTCTAACTTTTCAAGAAATTACGAAACTTGAGGTTGAAAATGTGTAACTTCAAAATATCACTGACCAGTGTGGAAATAATTTATATTATTTACGGTGCATGATATGAAGTCCTATTCCGATCGTCAGTTTTCTAGTTTTATAGTTTATACACAAATTCGGATTATTAGGATTTAAATAATTGTGAACAATTATTATTTGAATAAAATCTTTATTAATAGAACTAGAAAGTTACATTATTAAATGTTTTGTTATTGAGATGTAATACTTTTTTTATTTGAATTTTCAAACATTTTTGCCAAATTTAATGATTTGACAATTGTTGAAGAAGTTGTCATGATGGATCATTCTGCTTCATTGTTCAAGTTATCAGTAATTGGATTAGATTCTGACAAAGTTTCTGACAAAGTTTCTGACGAATTTTTAACGGCCAAAGTGATTGTTTTAGAACTTTTATTTTGTGCCCAATAGACCCTGCTATGTAACCTTCCGCCACTGATGAAGAATCCCATTCACCATGGCGTTTCAGATTTTCAATCGTAGCACCAGCATCTACAAAAATGGTGGAAGATGATCGCCTCACACAGTGGCTCGTGTAAGATGAGGTTTCTCTAAACCAAGGTAGGTAGCAATCAATTTTGGGATGCTACCTATCTTGTTGATTCCAACGGGCTGTTTAGTGCATTTCGCTTGCTGATAATTAAAAAAAGCGACTTTCAGACGTATTTCGTGGTCGAAAAGCAGCATATTTGCGAAAAATACCGTAAAACTTGTCAACTGTCGTGAAAACACGATCTTTTTTATTTTTGGTGTCACCTAATTTTACAATTACGGCCGAACCGACATCAGTTAAATTGTCAATTTTTAATTGGACCAATTCGTTTCTTCGCATAGCTCCACTAATTCCGAACACCAAAATTACCTAAAATTGAAACTTCAATTAATGAAGGCTTTTTGTTTATAGGGATGTACTTACTTTCTGTAACAAATATTTGCCGTCTGGCGCTTTTTTTATGAATTTATTAACTTCTTCAGCAGTTAAAATTCTCGATTTTTTCGGTTTTTATCCTTGCGACATTCTTTTCAAAAAAGCTTTAAATTTAGGATATTGACTAATATTAGTATTCTGGTAAACAATAAGCGTGCTTTTTATCATAGAAAATTGCGTCCATAATGTGCTTGGGGCAATTTTTTTTGACAGCTCTCCAAAATACACAAGCAGGACGTTTTGCGGAAACGAAGAATTTACCCTGTTTTGCTTTCGCCACTTCATAAACTTGCTATAAGCTTCCTCATAGCGTTGCCAGGATTTAGGGGCAACAACTTAAGGCTGGTTTCATTTGCTGCTTCCAAAATACTATCTTCATCATTATCCTTATTTCAAATTACTATCAATATTTTATCGTTTACAGTTTAGAGGAGATAACACACTTTTTAGATATTCAGAAATTCACAGCGAGAATAAGAAACAATTTAAAATAATAAACAACATGACCATAGCAACGGTTTAAGGTATTCAGATTATAGAGGAATTTGTCTCCTATGGAATTGGAAATTAATAATTAGTTTCAGTTATGTTGTTCAAACCGTCTAAAAAATATTGTTCCTAACTCGTGCGATAGTGCAAATATCGTGCGAGTGTCTATAGAGACACGAGTGCGAAGTGAAGCGGAGCACGAGTAGATCTAGACACGATCTAGACTTTCGACACTCGGTAGGTACCGATGGAGTAACCATTAAGCAAATTGAATTTTTACAATCCGATCTATTTCTTTATTCGATGAAGATGAAGAGGAAAAAGAAAAAAATGTTGCATCAATTAATAAAAATCTATTATGAATAAATGCTTGTGGAGACTGTATGTGACATTTATATGAAGTTTATAATTTCATTCAATTTTTTCGAACTTTATAAAAAAACGATCGGTTCAAAAATCAAATGTTACTTTTTTTGGGGCAACGATGTTTTAAAAAATTTGAAATCTACTGATTAACAGTCGATTATTCGATCAATTGTTTTTAGGATGCGGTGGTGCAACCGGGTATTATTATTAAATTAAACTCTAACCAAAACTATATAACCTTGAAAAAATAAATAAGTAATTATAAAATCGTCACCAATAATATGATACTACGTTTAACAAAAATGTTATTAATATTTAAATTTATGTAATATAATCATGTAGTAATCTAATTGTCTATCATAAACTGTGAATTATTAACTATTAATACTACCATTACAATTTATGTTAACTAAAAATCAAATTAAATTACAAAAATTTGAAGCTTAAATAACGGTTAAGTTTTATGTACCAAATTAAATTAAATATGTAAATAACTCGCATACAAAATGATTCCTTTTAAAACTAGTAAACTATGTGAAGTTATAATTACCAATTTTAATCAAAAATTTAATTTTTTTAAAAATACCTTAAGGTATGGTTTATAAAATTAAATTTCAATAATAATTATTAATTTTTGTTTAATTCAAACAAAGTATAAGTTCTTCAAACAAAACAAAATTAATTGCTTTTAATTTATTTAACAAAGATAACACCATTTCTTTTTGTTAAATATCAAAACGTCCTTTATCTTGCTTTATAACTTTAATTTATACGATTAACAAAGCAAAGCAAAAAAAAAGTTTTTGAATATAATAAATACAGTTAGACCATTACATTCAAAGCGAAAGTCTAATGTGTCAACTGGAAACTCGTGTCCACAAACAACATCAGCGCACGTTGAACCCATAAAGAACATATGTGCCCTTTTGTGCATTCTGAAAATCGCACTGTCACACGTTTGTTGAACATTTGCGACTGCAACATTTTAAAACCGTGTTTATAGGAATATAAATTCACTCATATATTATTGACTGTAATACGAACTTTTATTGCTGTTGCAGTTTAAATGTAGAAGAAACAAACACCCGTTCGTTCATCTAGGAATTTTATGTGTATAGGTTAACAAATATTGTATAGTGCTATACATAAATTCTGAATTACATCGTTCGGAAATAATTATGGGGGAAACTTTTCAATTTTCACATTGTAATTAAATGACTTCAAGTGTTAAATAAATATTAAGTTTTGATTAATTAAACAAGTACATTGTAAAATTTGAATTAACATGTTGTAACTCAGATGAACGTTGTACGTACTGATGTAAATGTGTTGTAATTACATTATGCAACGTGAATTAACTTTGGGTATTAACAGCTTGTCAGATTAGTGCTAAACACAGATTATTTTAATTATTTTATTGCATTAAATATGGTTTTGTGTAATAAAGTACATGGGGGTTGAATTAGGTGTTTGCCACAAATGTATCGTGCTAAGTTGGTTCAGTTACCTACACTTATTATTAAATTAAATCAAATTTAGATTAAATATTAAATTACAAATTGTTTGATAGAACGGAGAAATGCAAAGGGTTAATTACAGATTGATTTGGTTAAAATGAAACATGTCATCCACATGCCCGGTACAATTTTTCTATGAAACGTTTTAAAAATGATTCTTGGGCACCACTGCTTTGTAATTATGTTGTGGTTTAAAAAAATATAGACTCAAAGATCCTTATAAAATAAAGATCAACAGATTTGAAGGTGTACGCAAAATGAAAGATAGCATAGTATGGTCACTTCCGAGCTGTAAATTTTGGGTTCTTAGCGTTTCAAAAGACCTAATGCTCTATTCTTCAGTCTCAGATCTGCTGAAAAAAAGTCACGTCTCTTGAAAGAAATTTTCAAAATGAAAACAGATAGCCAAAAAGAAGGTAAATAGTCTAGGAAAATTATTATCCTCAAGATTTTAATTTGTCTTCCAAAATATTAACAAAGAGTAAACTGAGATAAAATTAAACAAAAACCATTTAGGAGCGTCGAATCGTACACCAAAAGACGAAATGACAACAAAGTAATAAGTCAGTCAACAATCTTATTGTCATCAATTCTCAAAAATTTTGCACTATTTTCACGCCAAAACAATTTCTTTAATAACGAAGATTGCTGAAATAAAATAAAAAAATCAAGTGATACATTTTTTATGGGCTTTAAATGTTTCCTACAAGTAGAAGTAAACTTGTCGAACTTAGTTTTGACATGTAACATGGCAGGTTCTTCTGGAATTGCTATAACACTATGCCACGTAAATAGCAAAAACCTAAATATTAACATCAAAATTTTTATATGCCAAAATTCAATAACTACATTAAAAATAAAGTTGGTTATTTCTAGATGTCCTTTATATTTTTTAATTGTAGATATTCTCGAACATGTTGTAGTCTTTTGCCAAAGTTTTTTTCTTCTTAAATTCTTTAAAGTTTAGCATAGTTATATTTACCAATTTTCAGTTATATACTTTAATAAAACTACCCATCGCTAGTCAAAACGTTGGCAAAAGCATCGAATATGGTGTTTTATTTATCCCTCACCAATACTAAAATACTCGTACAAAGAAGATCCTAGAATAATTATAAAATTGATTATCTCTAAATGCCCTATAAGTTTTTTTTCCGATATTTCCAAATAGTAGAACCTTCTTTGTAGATATATCTTAGTACTGATGAAGGATGATTAAAACACCACGTTGTAATCTTGGCCGACGTCTAATAAAATAAGATAGGGATTTATGCGACGTTTTCAAACCTAAAATTTTAGCACCCCCTTTTTTGACTTTTTTCGGCGAATTATAGTTACTACGTTATAATGAACCAAAAAAAAAAATTACGTCCGATGACCGGCCGGTAAATAAAGTTTTTTTAATTTTTTTATAATAAGTAATTACTGAGATATAAAAATCACGTGACAATAATTGTTGTAACAATATCTCTACCATTATCAATTTTACACAAATAGTTGAAGGAAAAAAGTTGTTGGAAATTCTATTGTCTATAGCTTTTGTTTAAATAATTTTTTTCTAAAAAGCAATTTTATTTTTGCTTAAAGGGGTGATGTAGAATTCTGGGGTAAACGCTTGTTTTTTCTTCCTGGATTCTTCTTTAAAAATTAGTTCAGTTATATTTACCAATTCTCAGTTTATTAACCACTTAAGGATCTATTTAAAAGTCAAAATATGTCCCAAAAATTTCTATTTTTCTTTTCTAATGAAGACATAGATATACATTCGACATTCTCAAAGTCTATAATTTTTTGGTCAAATATGGAAAACTTTTCAAAATAGATGGAATAATGAAACTATCCAATACCAGTTACCTAATATTATGTTTATTAAGGAAAAAAAAGGAAAATAGTTTACGAAAATAATAAAAATGACAGAACTGCTAAACATACATATTCATCATATTTTAAAAATTCAAAAATCAAATTTTGTATGATATATACGGAAGCCGGACTTACGCATAGACCAACATCGCAGTATGGACATTGGTATCGTGATTCACAAAGCACTTTTTTTCCTCTGCCATCACGTTTTTTTGTACACACTACACATATGCGGGTAGTGTTAATTTTTTTTGGCAGTAGGTGGCACATAATCAGGAAAATGACTGTCTACCAGGTGAAGAGGATTTGGGACAGACCGTCGACGGCTTCTTGAGTCCAAAACTTCACTTCTATAGTTCATGCAAAAATCCAGATGTGATAATTTGCCATCACATTTAGTATACAACACGTAAGCATTCCATACTGCAAATTCTATAACTATAATCGACTCCACCCATTGTAAAGTTATAGTCTTTTACAACACAAGGTTTTTTCTTCCTTCCAGATTGTTTACCTCTAGTTTTTCCCTCAATCATATGCGTGCTATGTACTGTTGACAAAAAGCAGACATCCTTTTGTCTTTCCATTTGAGAGCTATCACTTTCCCACGTTGATAGACAGCAATTTCTCCTTTCTTCAGTTTTTTTTAATAATTCTGGTGGCATTTCTTTTCTTTTCAATTTTACAGTTCCGTCGGTATCAGTTCTTTGTTTCAGTAGTGCGTCTGCAAGTGTTGGGCTAGTGTAAAAATTGCCAGTTGTAAGGCAGTACCCTTTGCCCAACAAAAATTTTATCATAGTCAACACTATTTGAGTAGAAATAGACTGACCCACAAACTCAGCGTCAAAGGTAGTTTCCTTTCCAATGTAGATTATCATAGACCAAATATATCCTGTCTTAGATTTGCAAAGTAAGTACGATTTTATCCCGAATCTAGTCCTTTTTAGTGGAATAAACTGTTTCCATCCCAACCTCCCTTTGAACAGTATGAGACTTTTGTCGATTGCTACATCTCGGTCTGGTGTAACCAGTTCTTTGAATTTACTGTGCAGCTGATCAAAAATTGGCCAAATTTTAGACAGCTTTGGGCATGGATGCAGAGCGGGATGAAAGTTAGTCTCATCTTAAAAATGAAGGTATTTTTCAATAGCAAAAATCTTTTTCTTGTCATTAGTTTACCGAATACTGGTGTTTCTATTATATTTCGCTTTGACTAGTAGTAGACAACAACTGGCTTCTTTACAAAAGACATCAACATATTTATAGCAATAAACAAAAGCATTTCATCATTATTAGTTAGCAACCACTTACGGTTATTTTGTTTAGCAGCGAATTTGTTGGTCTCCTCGACAACAATACCTAGGAAACTTTCATCAAGAAAAAGTTTGATAAACTGCAATGGATCTGAGTGGTCTTCGACTTCGAAATTCAACGAACTGGCTGATAAACATTCAATCTAGGAACCGCAGGGGGAAGAGAAACCACGCTAATTGGATACCAGTTCTTGGCAGTATTTAGGTCGTCACAATCCTCTAGTTTTGTATCAGTGTTGTCTTTGTCACTGCTTGCCTCACCATCCGTAGTGAAATCCAAACTTTCGCTACTTGACTCTGGTGCATACTCTAAATCAGACTCACTGTCGTCAGAATTTATTTTTATTGTATTTTCTACGCGTTACTATTTCCCACGCAGCGTGAAACGGCCTTCTCGTGGTCTAAATACCGACTGAATACCAATAGCTAATAGTAGTACTAGGAACCTAACATGCCACAACGCTTCCACCATCTCAAATATTTGTATCGTGGAGAACAACAGAACAAGTATATTATTATACCCGTATAGTGCTATGATACTGCACAACACCGCTACGAGTTAAAAAGGTCATAATAAAACTAGGCATGCTAAAAGTTAGTGAGCCCATAATATTACGGAAATGGTATATTTTTCACTACGAATGAAGAGCTAGTCGTTAAGCGGTTAATTTAGATCTCCTATATAAATTATTGATGTACATGACGTTTGCATGTACAACGTAACATAACAAACACAACACTTACATCACAATACAATAATAAAAATGTTCCATACAAATAAATAAATATAAATTATTTTATTTGTACATATTCCCAAACAGTGAGATCTTGGGAGACAGTAAAAACGTCTTTTCACTAATTGTTATATTTTTAATAAATACAGATGCCTTGATAAAACTGGCCAACGTTAGTCAAAAAGTGGGAAAAAAGAATAGAACATTGATTTAATCATCCTTCACTAACACAAAAATACTTCTACAAGGAAAGTCTAACTGTTTGGAAATATTTACTATTGAATAATAATAAAAAAACAAATTTACAATTAAGACAGAGCTTCTTTGACATAAACCTTTCAGATTAAATGCTAGTGAAAAATAATTTTTAAAAATAAGAATTATCTAAATCAATTTAGTTATTTAATATTAAATACCGTTTATTTATTTATTTATTTATTTGTATGGTACATTTTCATTATTGTATTGTCATATATCAAGTGTTATGTATAGTGTTTTTAAATTTGACTCTTCTACTATTTTAGACATTGAACCACATCTCCAAAAACATTTAATTTCGGAGATAATCTATATTAAGGTGTACACGGATAATTCAAACTGTAAAACAAACACTAAGAACCCAAATAACATATACAACAATATAGTTTTTTCGTCTAGGACCTTTTTGAGCCCACTATTGCCGTTTTGGAAACACTGTTTCGACGCCAGAACGTTTTGACTCCGGGATGTTTTGACACATAAATGTTTTGGCGACAGTCGTTTTGCACTTGACGCCGATCAATTCACATAAACAACGCAATTTTTTGTATAAATGCTTTTGCACATTTATAAGTATCGGAGCGATCTAGAGTCCTATTACAATATTGGAAGATGTAGTATAAGTACTTACTAAGTATTTAGTGGTGCAATAAAGCTTGGAGTACCTGTACTTGGTCTAGAAGTTTATTTCTTGAAACATAATTATTTTAATAATCTCCTTGTGAGTAGTTTATTTTTGGTAACTACAACAATCATATTTGTAGTTTTATTGTACTTTAATATTTTTCTTGCAACAGGTTACAAAACAAACACAATTATTATAATGCAAAATTTGAACTACTTTTCTGAACACTTGTTTTTATCCCAAATTGTAGGCAAATTTTTCATTGCGTAATGACACCTCCTTTGTTATTCTTATTGATATACTAGCAAACCCGGCGAACTCCGTTTCGCCACCAGATGGCTTCGTTTTATGTAACATTTCGTTTGGTGATAAAAAGATGAAGAAAAAATTTTTTTTGTTTGAATTTGAAAAGGAAAAATTTTATTTCATTTTACAACAGTAATTAATTCATTTCGATTACAAAAATGAAGTTTTATTTAGTTGAACTACTCTAAGTAAATGAAAGTGAATCCAAAGTAAATACTGAATCGAAGCGTTATACGTGTCCGCAAATTATCCGTTTCGTTGAAGTGCACTTTGGTAAACCACATTTTTTGTTTTTTGGTCTGACGTTAACACAAACAAAGCGGATGGTTTCCCAACTCGTGAACACGCAACGTATAACTGCCCATGTGAAAAACAATGATTTTCTAAATTTATCCCGCAAACACTAAGCGATTGGCCTTGCGACTTGTTAATTGTCATTACAACGCATCGGCGCCATCTACTTAAAATATTGGTTTGTAGTACATGCTATGTATCAGAGATGGCGCTGTATGTGAAAACAGATTTTCTTGCTTTTCTGTTGACATTTTTCCTGAATTTTCTTTGCTATAAACCTCACGGAGCCCGAGACCTTTCCAACGAATGCAAAACCGTGGAAATCGGTTCGTGCGTTCTGGAGTTATAGTGTCAGAAAGGAAAATTCGACTTATTTTTATATAGTAGATTTAGAAGTATGTAGGTATATTGTTGAAGCATCACTAATTGCTTTTGCAATATCAAGTATTTACTAATTATGGTAGGTTCACAAAATACACAATTTTAAATTTAAAATAAAAATGGTCTTTTGGGGCCCCTTCAGTGTGGAGGTAGGAAAACAAACAACTCAAACAGATGGGCTTGCCGACGTTTCGCCCTTAATAGTGAGGGTTTTCTCAAGGCTTTCGCATTGCCCAGAAAATAATTAAAATAAACAAAAATATAAATAATATAAAACAAACAAAGTAAGGTTAAATAAAAAATTCTTCTACATAAAAAATCTACAACATAACCTCATTATTTCTAGTAATAATTGTGTTTACAACCTTACTGATCATACGTTACCATATAATGTTACACAATGCCTCGCTTTAAGTCTTAAACACTCCTATAATTACAACACTAATAATCTTCGCATCATCAATCGAATTAAAGATATAGAAGACGTTTCGTCTTTACATGATCAAGATAGAAGTGAAGTCCTACGAGGCATTGTCGTCAACATAATTACTAACTTTATACACAAAAGTACCAATAATTGCAGTTACCAAGACTGGATTTTGCGGAATATACTAATGATACAAAAAAATTCTTTAAATCAAACAAAAATTTATTAGTGGTTAAATCTGACAAAAGCAACGCAACAGTAATTATTCACAAAGTAGATTATTACAAAAAAAATATATCATTTATTAAAAGATGAAACCACTTATTGTATCAACAACTCAGATCCCACCATTTCTTTTCAAATTAAAATCAATAGAATAGCTACTAATTTATACAAAAAACGACATATAGATTATAACAAATACAAGCAGATAACGACATTCACAGCTGTTGCACCCAAATTTTACGGCCTTATTAAAATTCATAAACCTGGAAATCCGATAGTAGCCTGTATAGATGCTCCTAGCTACAAGATCTATAAATTTTTAAATGCCATTTTAAGTAACATTTCCTTTTATTTCAATATAATTTAAATAATTCTTTTGAGTTTGTTGATAAAATAAGTTCTAATACTATTCCCACCAATTATGTGATTGTGTCTTTTGATGTGAAGTCTTAATTCGCCAACATTAGTAAAGAACTAATCACTACTTTAATCAACAAATTTTGGACACATATATCTTATTTCACCACTTCAAACTTAGATGAGTTGATAGACCTTATCATTTTTATTTTTGACACAAGTTATTTCCAGTATAAAGACCGTTTTTACAAACAAAAGGTAGGGGCTGCGATGGGTAACCCAGCTTTCCCAATATTGGCGAATCTTATTATGCATGATGTCATTAACATAGTTATTACACAATTAAACAATCTCAACTGTATTCCTATATTCATGTTTGTGTACGTTAATGAACTTGCATTCCTTATGACATGATCGATATGACCTTACAACTATTTAACAATTATGATCCACTTCTAGAATTTACGGTAGAACTTTGAAAAAATTTAAAATTACCCTTTCTGGATGTTTTACTTATAAGAGATAATGACACTGTCAAAACTGACTGGTTTATAAAACCTATGGCATCAGGCAGAACCATCAATTATTATTCGAAACATCCTTTACATCAAAGAATCAATATAATAACTTCTACGCTTAATAAAATGCTCAAATTGAGTAACAGTACCTTTCACCATAAAAATAAATTAATTTTCAAATCTATTTTAAAAATATAATTATCCAAATAAATTAATAAATAAATTGATAAATAAGAACACCAACTATACCCAATCTGGTAGTAATCGGAATACCACCAATAATATTATTAAAACAACCACTTATAAGAAAATCATAAATATACCTATACTTAGCCATAAAATTATAAATATCTTAAAAAATGACCGTACCAAATTAGTGTTTATAATAAAAATACAATTTATAACAACATTTACTCCCGTTTAAAAGATAAAACTCAACTTTTAGATAAATCTAACGTTGTATATAAAATCTGTTGTAGTAATTGTTCTAGTTGTTACACCACACAAACTAAACAAAAGTTGGGCATTTGGATAAAACAACATCAATATAATTGCAAAAAACAGACAAAGGAGATAGGACTGTCGACTCATCATAAAAATACAGGGCACATTTTTAACTTTAAAGAACCGACTCTACTGGATGTGGAACATAATTTTAAAAAAACTCTCGTTTCAGAAATGATTGCCATCAAAATGCACCCGCTAAACATAAATTTCAATACAGATACAAATAATTTAAGCACCATTTGCAGTAATATTATTAGCAGAATAAAACCTATCAACTGATATGAAACAAGCTGCTCCACAACATAATATTAACATGAAATTAAAATTAAACCCAATTAAAACGTATACCTATTCAAACCTAATATACAAACTACTCTAACTAATTAATTAACTAACCCACCACCAATTAACCCACTAACTAACTAATTTTAATCCAAATCTATTTTTTTTAAGATCTCAAAGTTAAATCTTATATGAATATTTATAAACTAAGAAAATGCCAACAGTTAAAAATAAGGACATGTGTGCGTTTACGTGCATATCGCTATCTAAAGCAACAGCTTCAATGCCTTAAACGCACGAGTGTCGATAAAGCCAAGTAAAAAACTTGTACAGAAGCATTACACGCAACGAAAGAACACCTGATGCTGCATTTCGCTCTTATTATGAGCTCATCAGAGGTGTATACTTAAGTGCGGTATACAACTGTACAAGACGGTTTCTTAGTTTATACTAATCATACGTGTCAATGTTTTACACGAGATGTCGTCAGACACACATTTTGCTTATGAATATTTATCTATTTTACGCATATACGCAATTTTCACGTAAAAGCGGTCTTTATCATTGGCGATAGCTGATTTACATGTTTTAATGTCGTTCGTGGATACAAGTTGTGTTTGTGTTATATAAATTATTACTCATATTTTTATAAGTTTTTAATAATTTTAAAATTGACCGAATCATCAATTTTGGATGCTTTTATTAATTAAATTGACGGCAACTCATACTTGTGCAAGGTGAGTCTAATTGTTTTAAATTTAAAATTTTAAATTTAATAATCTAGTGGTTAATTATCTACTCATACAGTTGTTTAATTTTTGGTCTTTTTTGTTCTTTTTTAATGTGCTGAATTTTGCACTTAATGCGTTCTACTATGTTCAATTTACATTTAGCAATACCGTTTTTCTTACTTTTGTTTATGTATTTATTAACTATTCATGTACTTTACTAATTGTGTGTTGTTTTTTCTTAATAAATTACAGCCTTGAAAAAGGGCGAAACGTCGGTAAGCACATCTTTTTGAGTTGTTTGTTTTCCTATCTCCATAAATTGAATTTTTGGAGAAATACTTACCTGAATACAATTTTAAACCATACACTTCTTTCTGCTAAAACATAAATTAAAACTGTTGATTATTTGTAGAAATAAAAAAAATGAACATCCTATAAACCTAACAAGGCTAACGCAAAAGCATCTACGGTCAAAAACAATTTGCGTCGTGGCGCCGAAATATCGTAGCGTTCTGGTGCCTCAATATCTTGGCGTCAAAACTTCTTGGAATAATAAAGTAACATAATTAACATACTCATTAAATACACTCGATAATTAACAAAAATAAATTAACATTTTTATACATATTCACCCTTGAACAGGATTGTTTATTTTCGTTGAAGGTTGTATATAAATTATCTACTAATTCTAAAAAAAATTAAAATCAAGATATTACGATTGCTCGATTGTTCGTGTAAACTAAAAAATTAATTTTTTAAGTTAATAAAAGTTTAATATTTATAAAATAAGTAATTTTAATTATATTGACCTTAGTAAGTGTATTATTCATCATTGATGTTTACTGTTTTTATTAAAATTAATTAATAATAGATACAAAAATTGATTCGACGATATTCATAAGTGTTCGATTAAATATTCCTAATTTCTCCGGCAAGTTTTGATATATCTTATTAATCCTATTACTAATCTTAATTATTTTTATATGAAATTAAACTGTAATATTTATACGTTGTATTTGTTTATTTTAATCTTTCAGAAAAAATTTTCAGTTATTATACATTCAATCGTTCAATTATTTAAAAATACATCAAAATGTTTTCATAAATGTGCATCAATTTCATGTTTTGTCTAATAAAGATGATTTGATAAAGAGTAATCAATGTCTAGTCGGAACACTAAAGAAGAACATGGCGTTTTATTAAACTATATCCTTCGTCTTTCTTTTTTTAAAAATGCCCGCCCTACCAAAGAAGAGAACAATGTTTACAATTTAATTTTAAATAAAATTTTTGCCTGATCTGATACCTTAAAAAGTTAATAGACCTTTTTCACTATCTTGAAAGCACTCTAAGAGCTTTTAAATATTTTTTAAATTTATTGTAATCGTTAATAATGTTGAAAACGTAGTAAACAAAATTAAACCGGACATAGTTATAACAAAAACATTTTTCTGTATTGGACCGTGCCGAGATGGTAACCATAGCTGCAACAAAAAAACGAGAGTTCTAAACTGAAAGAAGTCTGATCTGAGCAATGAAAAAAATTCCACCGTATTATATAAAAGAGAAATTACTTGTGTCGTTAACCTCGGCGGAAATTGGTTCAAAATGAGCGAGGGAACGGGGTTAACAATGGAAATCCACAAAAATGAATGTTTGAAACCGGGGTCGCTATTGAAGTTTTTGGATGTTTAATAATTTTAATACTGTCTCTGATTTTTCTATTGAAAGAGAAAGAATATTTGGCAATCAAGCAGGAAAAATCAAAATCCATCTTAAAACAAGTTTCGAAATGATGTACAGTCACGTCAAACTTGGACCCGTGTTTTAATCCAACTTAATGACCATATGTGTGAACTAATAGAAGAAGAAGAATCTCTAGGGTCTGTCTCATTCTCTTTTTTTAATAAATAATTTAGTTTATTTAGTAAAAGCTAATAATTGGTTCTCCATACGCCAAAAATATGAAACTAAAGCGGCCCAGTACTTAACACACCAAAGAAAAAAAATGAGCTTGTGAAACAAAAGAGACAAAGAAACGCTAACTAAGTGGTACTATTTGATACACTTATGATGCAAAATTTGATAAATTACATATTACATAAAATTGAAAACAAAAACGAACTTACATTACTGTTTATCCGGCTCCTTCATTTTACTTGTTTATTTGTTTGTCCTGCTTCTGCGCTTGTACTTGACCTCATTCAATTTATTTCACACTAACAAAAACACCCACGTTAGGAATCGTATACATACTGACCGATGACAAAATAGTTCGTTTATATAGGGTGTTTCATAAAAGTGCGACATACCAAAGTTATGATTTTTTAAATAGAACTACCAATTTTTTATTACAAATTTGGATTTCTTTAAAAATTCTAATGTGACTTTATGCATTAAATAACTTAGTTGTCCTGAAATTTATCCAACTGCAATTTTGTAGGTATAATATGCATTACATGTGCTAACTAAGGCTAGTAGTTTATTTTTCTAACCTTACTAAGTTATGAGTAATCAATTATTTAAATTGAACTCTATAAACTTGATTTTTTCAAATGGCATTACCTAATTTTTTATGTGCCGTTGAACGTGGAATTTTATAAGCATTCTAATGATAAAGTTGTAGATATCTAACTCTTAGGATTTTTGCGGATTTTTGAGTAAAAGTTAGATACCTACAATCTTATCATTAGAAAGCTTATGAGATTCTACGTTCAACGGCACATAAACTTCAATTATTGTTTTTTCATTTATCACAATGTCAAGACTTGCCCCTAAAAATACAAAATCTTTGTCCACAAATAACTTACAACTTTTAACTTTTAATTGAAATTTTTTTTTCAATAGCTTTTTCTTTATTTTGTACACCATAAGTAATAGCGTTTGTTTTCAAAAAATTGCTTTTATAAAATATTTTGTTTAAAATTCCATCCGTTAGTGTTGTTGTTCGGCGCTTACTAATTTTTCCGAATACCGATTCAGTCAACCTATGTCGTCTAGCTTCGAACTACAAAATATTTTCACGCTGACCTTTGATAGTAATAGAAATGGTGCTTATACCAGTCTTTCGTAAATCTTTTATTATGCTAGTTTTCGCTAATTTCAATTCTTCTTGAGTAAGTTCCGGTTCAGCGGCCATATTTCTGTAATATGGAAATTCGTCAATTCCCTTTGTTTTTTTAAATTGTTTTTCGGTGCACTTTTCATTTGTTGTAAAGCTTTTCTTTTCTTTTGAGCATTTCTTCTCTAAATAAACACTTCTTTTATTTTGTTTAATTAAAGCGCTGTGAAAATATCTTCGAGAGTTATAGTTTAGTGCAAATCCGAAGCATCTTGTAGCGTACAAATTTTTTGTACTAAGTTAATTCTTTTTCCACCGGTACATTTAGCAATCATTGATATAAAAGTTTCTGCAAAATTTGTGGTATAATTACCTACTAATCGATCCTCATTTTTCTCCAAGTAGTTTGTGACTTTTAAAATTTCAGCCCAAATTTCAAATGATTTTCATCTAATATCTTTTGTTAGCACTCATCTTCATGACATACCGAATGATCACCAAAAACATGCATAGGTGCATTTTTAATGTCTCTTTGTAAATCCATTACTTGAATAATAGGATATTTTTCTCTTAAGAGTATTTCCTGCTACAACACTAAATGACGTATTTTTAATTAATTTATAAAGATTTGATGTAAGTACTCGGGTAGCATGGTTTGCACATTTAAGTTTTATTACACTTCGACCATAGGAAACTTTTTGATTATTTTTTCATACATATTTGAATCACCACCACCCATTATGTATTTATATTGCACTCCATAATCGAATTCGCTGCGAGTAAAACCGTCTACTATTATGGATTGTTCCATGAAAGAAGATTCGTCAAAATTTTTGAAACGTACATGTTCTTTTGTCGATACTGTGCACACGTAACAAAATTTATTTTTTACACCGACATACAACAATTTTCTAGTTTGGTGTCCAATAAGGCTCTACACTCTTGATAACGATAGTTTTCTGTGACCATCAGACCTTTTGGCCCATCCCCTATCAACTACAACAGTGATATACGGAATTCCGTTGATAATATCCCAGCTTTCACAGGTATTTTTTTTCTTTTTTAGCATTTGATATCATAGCACATATTAAACGATATTCCCAATCGGCTGATAAACTTGACTCTACTTTTTTTATACTTTTTTGTCAAGTATTAGGTACGGAAAATAATTCCTATGTTTCTTCATCCTTATAGGAAAGGTTGAGGGTAATTAAATTACTGCTATAATGTCGGTAGTAGCAAAAATTACAGTAAAAAATAACAATAAACGGATGGAAACAAAAAAATCACATAATAAAATAGAACACAGAACTATTAGAACATACAAACTAAAAACAAAAAAGAAACAAGCAATAGGTATAAAGAAATTATAAAGGACAAACTAAAAATACAAACAAATACAGAAAATAAAAATATGGAACAATTGTGAAATATTTTTCGAAATACTATAACAGAAGCAGCAATAGAAGCATGTGGAACTAGTAACATTAACAACAAGAAAAAACAAACATCATGGTGGAACGAAGAAATAAAAAAACAAGTGAAAACTAAGAAAAAAATTGAATGCAATATCTCAACAATCGAAATGAACAGATATAAAGATCAACGAACATTAGTCAAAAACTTAACAATTCAAGCAAAAACAAAAGTGGAAAGAATTCGGGGACAAACTGGAAAAGCAAAGTAAAGGCAACCAAAACTATTTTATAAAGTAATTAAAACACTAAGAATGGAAAACAAGGGAAATAATCATGGCGGAATAAGATACAAAAGGGGTTATACTAACAGGCGAGGAAAAATTATGCATAGATGGAAGGAATACTTTCAAGACCTACTCAATATTACTAAAGAAAATGAAACAAAGAAAGAAAATAAAAGACAAGACAATGAAGAAAAACAGGAGAAGAATGAGAAAAATAAATAAATGGACGAATTAAAAATAGAAGAAATTAAAGAAGCAATCAACAAAGTAAAAATGGAAAAGCGCCAGGATACGACAAAATTTCACACGAAATGATGAAACGTTTAGGAGAAGAAGGAGAAAAGATATTATCACGTATATACAACAAGGCGTGGAATAAAAAGAGCATACCAAAAGATTGGGAAAAAGGACTAATAACACCATTACATAAAAAAGGAGACAATACAGACTGTAACAACTACAGGGGATTACGTAGTTAAGCATACCACTTAGGATATACGAATGCATACTAGAGAAAAGATTACAGAATAGACTTTATCACAATCACGTAGTGGATTTAGGAAAGACTACATATGCACAATAAAAGAAAAAATAAACAAAACAATAAGATATAACAAAAAGTTATTTTTGCGTTCATGGATCTAAGTAAAGCCTTTGACAGAGTAAACAGAACTATCATGTGGGAGAGCTTAGCAAGAAGAGGAGTTAACAAAGAACTAATAACAGCCATTCAAAGTGTATACAAAAATAATACCAACTACGTGATAAACAGGAATATGATGTCAGGAAGTTTTGAGACGAACGAAGGACTAAGACAAGGTGGTGTATCGAGCCCGGCACTGTTCACAATATACATAGACGATGTTATTAAAAAATGCAACAACAGAACAAGCAAACTAAATTTAGGATATAACAACTTAAAACCAGTACAAATAACAGAATGCGCGTTTGCAGATGATATTGCACTAGTAGCTGATAGCGAAAAAACTCTACAATTAAATCTAAAAATATGGAACGAAGAATTACAATAATATGGAATGGTACTAAATCAAGAAAAGACAAAGGTAATGGCAATATCAAATACTTCAAATAAAATGAACATTGAACTAGATGGAAAACGGGTAGAACAGGTTACACATTTTCAATACCTCGGAGTAACAATAGAAGAGACAGGACGACAAGAACTGACTAAACGAATCGAGAAAGCCAAACAAATTTACCATGCTATAAAAACAATTTCATCAACAAAAGAGAAGTAACACAACATACAAAAATGGACATATATGAAACTATTAACAGACCAATCCTAACAAATGGATGCGAGACATGGGTGACAACAAGAAATTTAAATAGTAAAGTTCAAGCAACAGAAATGATGTACTTAAAAAGAGTAAAAGAAATAACACGGAAAGATCGGATAAGGAATGAGACAGTAGGAGAAGAACTAGGAATTGAAGCAATATCACAATATATAGAAAAGAGACAATTAGATTGGTGAGGACATGTACAACGAACGGAAAATAATAAACAAGTAAAACAAGTGTGGAGTGCAAAACTGGTCACCAAGAGAAAGAGGGGAAGACCGCAAGATACATGGGACAATACAGTGGGAACAATATTAAAAAAAAAGGAACAACATGGGAAGAAGCTAAAATCATGGCAAGGAATAAGAATAAATGGAAAATGTTTGTACACTAAATCTACCAAGACGAAAAGTGATAGTAGAAATATAAAACGTTTATTCTCATTATATTTACAAAAGTTGTATTAATTTATAGTCAGCTAGAGTTTAATTTAATTTAATTTATGCAATGTAATTTATTTCTGTTTGTAAATGTAGTAATAGGCCCTACACCGTACACGGTAACTAGGTATTTTGATAATAATATATATATACAGGGTGCCCATAATCTATCTCATAACATGGGTAACTTTCTTAATATGCAAAATAGGTAATAGGTTAAATTAGGAAAGTTGGGCAGAATTACAAGCAAAATGTTAAACTTACCCATTTCCAACATGATGGTGCTCCTGCTCATAATTTTAGAGCTTTTTATGAATATCTTTCCGAACGTTTTCCGAACTGGATCGGTAATTCAGGTCCTATTAATTGGCCGGCAAGAACACCTGATATCACACTTCTCGATTTTTCTTGTGGGGAACCGTTAAAGACAGGGTGTACAAAGAAAAACCCAATAATGTAGAAGAATTAAAAGATAGAATTAGGTTGATTATTAGAAGAATTCGTCCTCGCAGTTTGGAAAAAGTGCATAGAGAGATGGTTAGAAGATGTCAAATGTGCATATTGGTTAACGGGGCCATTTCGAACATTTAATATGAACTTTTATGTCTTTTGTACATTATTGAAATAGAACATAATTACAAACCATTAATAGTACCTACTTGTGGTATTATATTGTCAATATAAATTTTTGTTTCAAGTTTAACTAACTTGTAAATCATTTTGCTCCTTAATAGTATCAACAACACAATTTTGGGCATTTAAATAGAAATACAAGAGTAAAGTATATCGAACCTTATATCAATGAAATCGCAAAAACAAAAGCTATTTAATAAGATCACAGCCAACTATGATTGTCATTTAAAAAAATGTAAGTTTGTGTTATATCTCGAAAATCAAGAGGGCTATGACATTTTGAGTAATTTTATCGAATTCTACGTAAAAATATGTATAAGATGTCATTTTTAGTTCAGTTCTAAAGTAAGTAGTAGTGGAACAGGACAACATTAAAAAATCGACTGTTTTCAGTTTTTTCACAAAATTTCAAAAGTTGAAGACATATGTCAAATTTGAAAAAAGTTTAACATTTTGCTTGTAATTCTGCCCAACTTTCCTAATTTAACCTATTACCTATTTTGCATATTAAGAAAGTTACCCATGTTATGAGATAGATTATGGGCACCCTGTATATATATATATATATATATATATATATATATATATATATATATATATATATATATGTCGGGCAACGTTTTGCCTTCTATGTTTGGGCTTTTTCAGGCCGTTAATTTTTCTTCTTGGCAATAACATGCGTCGATTGAAAAAACACCCCACACAAAAGAATAATTAATATTATCTGTGTAGGATGTGATAAAATAGTGACACTGCGATGACAAGTGTGGTACCTACATAAAAATAAAAATCGATTTAAACCCATTTTTTTTCTTAAGTAATCTCATTTTGCCTCTACTACATTTTTGAGTATAAGTAATTAAGACGTCCATTTGCGCCAAAAAAGGAATAATATATCAACAATTCTGTTTCCACTGTTCTGTTTTGGTTGCGTGACATGTTCTTGAACTTCAATATCCAATTCTGCAAGATTTTGGTCTCGTAAACTATAATGAAAATTTATTATCAGAATAATTTTAATCAGTAGTTAGTTTCTGGTACTTGGGACGATGATGATAAACGAAAAACGGTACACCTTTTCCCAACATTTATTTAATAATTAAAATACAAATACGACCGGTTTCGGTAAAGACGAATTACCATTATCAAGTAACTAAAACAAGATTTAAAAAATATAATTAGAATGAATCGGCTGCAACTTACCAAAAAAAAAAAAAAACCAAGATTGAAAACAAACAATCATTATTTAAAATAATTTATATTTAAATTTCAGACAACAAAATGTCCACCCGGACATTAATACAACCATGTCTATAAAGCAACAAGATAACAAATCAGCTTAAAAGCGTTGCAAACCAAAATTGATAATAAACCAGAAATAAATGAAAGTGACATCTATATAAAATAGAATGAATTCAACCGTATAAACTAGAGACATCTATCAAAGAAATGTAACTGAAAAGTGTTTAATTATTAAAATATAATTAATGAATTCTGCATGAGGGAATTCTAATTGAATATTAATTAAATTGTTACAGTCTTTAGATAACTGCTCAATGATGTAAACTTTTTCTAGGTCATAAATAATTTTATTATTGTTACTAATGTGTAAGTATTGACAACCTGCATAGATATCAAAATTGTGATTCAGATCCAGAATATGTTTGGCAAAATTAGAACAACTAGGTTTGTTTAATCGGATGCATCTATAATGTTCTTTTTCCTTATATCAAAGGTTCTTAAAGTGGAGCCTACATAAATTTTTGAACAAGTGTCGCAAGTTAATTTATACACCCCTTTTAAATTCAAAATTTCTGTTGTATCTGTATTATTCTTAATGAAATTAAGTGGATTTATAGTTTTAAAGGCAATACGCAAGTTGAATTTTTAAAATAAATGGATAAATTTATTGTAATAGTTGTTAACATATGTTAATGAAGTATATTTATTATTTAAAGTAGATGTAAGGTTGTTAGTTTGATTTAAAGTCGTGTTAATAAGTAACATTTTTTCCTTAAAAGTTTCAAAATAATAAGATCATTATATCCATTCTGAAGTGCCAAAATTCTAATAGTGTTAAGTTCACAAAAGAAACTGTTGTAAGACATAGGTACTGTTAGTAGTCTATGTAACAGAGAGTGAAAAGCTGACATTTTTGTGACCACGGATGATTAGAACTTGCGTGTATAAGAGTATCTGAAAATGTAGGTTTTCTGTAAATTTGAAAAATAGTTGGTTTTGTTTGAGTGAAATTAAAATGTCTAAAAAAGGAATTTGGTTATTAGTAGAAATTTCGTGTGTGAATTGAATATTTTTATCAAAAGAATTAAAAAGTCCGTTAGTAAATGAACATCACTCTCATTACCACTGAGAACAATTAAAATATCGTCAACATATCTTTTTATAAAAAATGATTTTATTAATTAGGTAGTTGTTACTGTTAAAAATTTTATCTTCTAAATTAGACATAAAAATTTCAGCTAACAACGGACTAAGACAAGAACCCATAGGTAAACCAGATGATTGTTCATAAATCAGGTTATTAAAAATGAAAAAATTTTGTTTCAAACAAATATCTAAACAATTGAATAAAAATTGGGCCTCAGAATCACAAAGATCTGATTGAAAAAGTAAGTTCTTTACAATATCTAATAATTTAGTTTTCGGAACTGAAGGAAATAAATTAGTTACGTCTAAAGATAGTAATATGGAATTTTGTGGAAAAGTTTTAATTTTCTTTAATTCATTAATTAGATTTGATGTATAGAATAATTTTAATTATAAAAAAATAGTTTTTAAAATATTCAACGCGCGCATCTTCTGAAACATAATCAGAGCTGTTTTCGATAGCAAGTACGATTCTTGTTCTTATCCACACTTTCTTTGGACTTTAGAAGCTTCATTAACTTTTTTTAACAATACTACGTGGTATGTTTGTATTGAACAAACTTGCATAAAAATACAAAATATAATAACCACAATCAACTAAACAATTTAAAAAAGTCTGTTAAAAACATGGTAACAAATAAATCGAAATCCAAATTCAAATTCCAAAATCAAGCCGTTATACAAACCAAAACTGAAAGCACTAAAAAAAATAAATGACGATCCTAATTAGAGTCCAAAATCAAAGCCGATAATCAAAAACCAAAAGCAACAATACATAAAAAACATAACCAAATGAACTGAAGATAAAAAAAACCGAATCTAAGTAAATACCGAAGCACAGACCTTTGTGAATTTTAGGTAAACAGAACGTGTTTTTATTGTATTGTCGAATTGTAAATGACAACAAATTTTTGAGATTACTGAAGCATAGTAGAACAATGGATGTATCAAGGGTTGTCTACAGTTCAGAAATTACATTTTTCTGATTAGTAAATCTTAAACGTCATTTTCTTCAAAATGAGGTAATTTAAAAATGTAAAAATTAATACATTATATCAAAGCATCCTTAACTTATAAATTGTGATAGGTTTCATGTAATTGTAGGTACTAACTTGTAAAATATTAGCATTTTTATCAAAACGCATGCATTTTTGCAATGCTAATGTAAACGTTATCAAAACATGTATCACTATAAATTAAGGAAGAGGTTCTGTCGACAATGTTTGTAAGTACGTGTGCAAAAGCAAAATTTTTATATTTATTACTAATGCTTTGACAAGGAACCTATTTTCGCTGTTTTTAAAACCGGACAATTAATATTAACAAATTATGAATTCTTTTTTAATTTATAACAAATTAATGTAATGGCATTGGCGATAACGATTTCTGTAAAAAAGTTTTGACATATTTTTGAACACCATATTTAGCGGACTATAGACCCCTTAATTAACTAATTACGGGTATGATTCTCCAATAGCATTTATGATGTGAAAAGCTAATGTTTTTCAAATAATAATAATTTTAATGTATTATCTACATTATGGCGTTCTTTTATGTTAAGATTAAAAAAAATTTATAAGTTTAGTTTTGGATAATGAAACTTTTATTTTAAATTTTATGTAATAGAAATATACACTGTGAGTGTAAAGTTTGGAATAAAAATCATTAAATTTTTATCCTTATTTCATGCAATTTTTTTCAGACAGGTCAATTTTTATTTGTAAATTTCCATCTTTTGCTATTAATCAACCCTTTCTAGCTCCACCAGTGGCGTGGCAACAGGGGGTAACTTAAAAATTTTAAATGGCAATGGGGGTCAAAAGTTACATTTTGGGAAAGACCATTTTATTGTCTATGCATCAATGTAAGCATTTTCAACATCGGTCGATTAGAATAGAAAATTAAAAAATTATTTTAAATATTTTTAACATTACTATTAATGTCTTCTTATATTTTCTATTAATAATAATTGAAACCAAGCAATAATTTCTTAAAAGTATCATCTGAATTTTTCTTTACATCATTTCTTTCGGTATAAATTATACATTTGTATTTCAACCAGTGACGGCGCATCGTGGGGCAATTTGAAAATTTGAAAAATAATAAGGATAAAAGGTTGTTTTAATTGCCCAATTTTAGAAACAATTACGTTGTTAAATAGTAGATGAAAAGATCTTTCCGAAAATGCGAATAGGTGGCGATTTGTGTGTTTTCAGCATTGCCATTCTAATTTGTAAGTTGCTCCCTATTGAGCCGCCACTGGTGGAGATAGAAAGGGTTGATTTATACCAAAAGATGGGAATTAAATAATAAAAACTGACCTGTCCGAGGAAAACAGCATAAATATAACGATTCAAATTTAACGAATTTTATTCCATACACTCACGCTGTATACTTTTAGTTGTATTTATTATACTTACATTTATTATAGTATGCTTTGTAAAAGGAAATTGTGGTAAACAATTAAAAAAAATAATTAATTACATAAAAGTATATAATTTACATTTTTGTTAATAAGCTCTTGATTCTTTTTGTTCATCGAAACTAACTGTGAGAAAGTTTTAAAAGTTAGTAAATCAATTAAAACAGGAACAATTAAATTGGCAAATATTATAGTTAAAATAGTTCTTCATTGTGCGTCAAACGTTTTAACATTAACTTAATTAATATTTAATATAAACTTTTAGGAATGTTCCATACATTAACCTTACCTGAAGAAATACAAATAATTGCAAAGAATGAACTTAACGAAATTCCAGAACGAGTAGCAGAAGATATAGCGTATATTCGTACGTGGTTACTACAACAAACTTACATAAATGCACGCATAGGTAAGTAGTGATTAATTTGAAAAATTAGAAAAAGGAGTAATTCATGTCACCACTGTATAATAAACAATTCTCTTTAGATGACTACACAGTGCTGATGACTTTGCGGTGGTCCAAATTTAGTCTCGAGAAAACTAAAAGAAAATTAGAACTTTCTTATATCACAAAATCTGCGTTTCCTAACGTATTTAAAAACAGGAACCCGATGCTTCCTAATTTACAACACATATTTAAACAGAAGTATGAAATACTGATTGACAACAAAAATAATATATTATTAATAATACATTTTAGGGTATGTGGAGTTTTACCTACTCAACATTCCAATGGTCCGCTCTGGCTACTTTTTCGTATTGAAAACTTAACTCCTGAGACATTCTCACTTACGGATATTATAAAATTTGCTACAATCGCAATTGATGTGAATTTACGCGATTATAGGCTTTAATTACCCCAACTTTCATAAAAGAATTACTCACTTGTACTTTTGATGTATATCCAATAAGAGTAAAGGCAATCCATATGATAAATGTTCCGACAATTTTGGTTCCTTTATTTAAGTTTACTAAAATGATTGTGAGTAAGAAATTGAGCGATAGAGTAAGATTTTCTACTTATTTAATCTAGTAAACCATTTTGAGATTACAGATCACGTATGACGCGGTAGGTGAAGCAAGTACTATTACAAAGTATTTGCCGATGTCTGTTCTTCCAATAGAATTTGGTGGTACAGGAGAATCGTTTGCAGATATGTGCGGTATAAAGAAACTGTTTTCGAAACCATAATAATACATTACACACTTTCCAAAAAATATAAAAAAAGCTGAAAGTTATGGAGAATGGTTTGTAGAAGATGAACAATATGTATGTGATGAATGTAGAGTACCAGCTGCTTGGAAAGTAGATATTAACTTATATGGTGAAGATGGATCGTTTAGAAAACTTAATGTGGACTAATGAATTATATAGAATAAGTTTGACAAAAGTTTAACTGGGCAACATTTTATACTTAATGTCAAATTTAAGTTCCAAAAACTGTTGATGTCACTACTATACACATAAAAACATTATGGTATACAATACGTCTACTTAGTACGCACCATATGGGAAACTTTTTTATTATAAATATTACGAAAAAACATTATTTTTTATAAACAGTTATGCATGGTGTAAAAAGTAAAATGGAATAATCAGATATTAAAATTTTTCAGTCGTATACGAGGTATGCTAAAAAATATGAATAATTATCACCCTGCACAATTGGGACAATTGTTATTTTTTCTTCTAAATTCATTACCACTAACATCTTTACTTAGACTTTATTGTAATTTTCAAATAAGTATTTGACGTTTAATGTAAGATATGTAAATGTCATGGCAACTTAATTCAAAATGCATTAATTTGTTACTGTTTAAGTGTAGACAACAGGAAAATGTAGAAAATCCTCGTTTTAAACATTTTGTATATATGGTTGTATATTTAAACATAATTTACAATTTTAAATAAATTTTCTTGATAACAATTTTCAATATTATAAAAAATAATAGTTCTTTCCTCTTGAATAAAACTCATATTTTTTAATACACCTCGTAACGACTCAAGAATTTTAATATTCTATATTTTTATTTTAGTTTTGACACCATGCAAATCTTTTGAATAATATATTTTCGTAATATTAATAATAAAAAGTTTGTGCAAACTTAAGTGGACACATTGTACATGTTGTAAAATTTACCATTACCGTAGTAGAACTCAATAATTTAATATTACTCTTAGACAAATATATAAGTCATTAAATTGTGACAGAAATACTGTATGCACACACAATAAATAAATAAATGGAGCAGGACAGTTTTTTTAAAATAAAGATTTTATATTGCAAAACGGGTTTACGAGTATCGCTGCTGTTTAACAGCAGGTGGTTGGTAAATAAACCAATAATTTTTAGAAAAATAAGACGTGATATTTATATCTATAGAAATTTGATTATCGAAAACATCTTTACGTTTTTGTAAAAATTGATTACGTTTATTGTAAACATCAACTTTTAGTTGCACACTCCTGTCGGCAAGGTTTATATAACCAACGTTGATTATGCTGGGCTTTGATGTTATGTAAACAATTCATTTACAAAAAGGTAACGGGTATCTTCTCATTGTTTTTTGTTCTTCCATTCGGTAAAAAAAAATTTAAATTTGCCGTTGGTTTCGCGTTTGTTTAATTGTTTAGATTTTAGAAAAGTTTAAATTTCTATGGTAACCTTGATACTTTTAATAATAGTTATCCTCAGTATATTAAACTCTTTATCACGAATTCTAGAATTCTTACTTGCATTACATCACTACTTTTGACATTTATTGTTTAATTACTATTATCTAATGCATTATATCATTCAGTTTATGGTTTTATAAGAATGCTATTACTAAACATTTGCTGGTCAAGTTTTCTATCAAATTGATAAACAAATACATACTCCTTTTTCTACCAGATTATTAGCAAATAATTGCAAAATAAATATTTCTTTAGTTTTTAGAAAAGTTTAAATCCTCTATTTTAAACTTAATTCTTACAAGCTTATCAGTTTCTTATTGTATGAAACTATTTTTCCCCTAATTTACAGAATTCATTTCTTGCATTACACCTACACCACCTTTGTTTAGATTTTAGAAATAGAATGGTTTATATATTAACCTCATTATACAACTATTTTTCCTCGATGTTTATGTTAAAATTACAATTTAATGTATTTGCTAAATTATACTACCATTGTAGAGGTTAATTGTTAATTACAATAGCAAAATATACAATATTGTGTTTAGTTATGGTCTTAATGTAATTACCAAACATTTTTTGTCTTGAAAGAGGCAGTAATTTCTAGTCTTGTAAAAATGCTTCCTTACATTAGTGTCGATTTAAAAGCGCAGATTGTTTTGGAGCGTAATGTGAAATTGCTCGGATGCTAAATATACCAAAAAGTACCATAAGTTCGCGATTAAAATGGAACCGCGAACATACTTTAAAGAGAGCCGTCGGTAGTGGTAGAACCTGAATTTCTACACCTGCATAAGATATTTTATTAATAAATTATATATAGAAACAATTATTCACCACTGCTGCGGTAGCAGATACAAAGTTTTCTGGATGCCGTGTTACTGCTCCAAAGGGGTTAAAGGAAGTGGAAATTCGAAAGTATAACGCTGCCAGTAAAAAGGTCGTAAGTCAAAACAACATTAAGCACAACCTGAAATTTGCAAGATGATATGTAAATGAACCAGTAGACTTTTGGAATAGAGTAATTTTTAACGATAAGCTCGTAACTGAACGAAATAACGCCTTACTAACATAATCATATAACTTAGAAAAAGCGTAGTGGCTATTTCTCAGTTAACGTGTGGCGTTGGGTAAGCGTTCGCCAACCGATAGTTTGCTGAGTTAAAACGTTGGTCTTCAGTACTTCAGGAGCGCAACCTTTTCCAAAACGTACGTTTAAGATGGCGTTTTCAAGACTACACCCTTATGACACAAAAGTCCTCCACCAGAGAGGGTGTTGCTTAGTTTTGATTGCACAAATAATGTCTAATTAGCTCTTTCTCTAGGACGTGGTAATGTTAAGATGCATAGGTCTGATTTGCAATAAAATTAGAATTGGGGTGTAATTGTACTTAGTTAATATAATTAACAGCTTGCTTATTATGTAAGATAGTGGGTAATTACCTGTCCACACCATCGTCACCGCCACCACCCCCATTTGCGTACTTCGCTGACGGTATGTAGAGTTTACAATCAGTAATTAATTAATTGATGACGTTGTCGTAATGTTATCAATTATGTAATTGGGTTTAATTATTGTTAATGAATAATTTAGTCAACAAAAAAAATAGTGTGCATGTGAATACCGTAGGGAGCAGAAGAAACAGGATTTAAGGATTAACCAGATTTAATCTAAATTTGGCAACTCTAAACAATAAACGGTGTCCTCTTCTATTTAAGTTGTTTATCTCTCTCACTGTTGAAAAATGCAGGTGTTTTCTAATTACATACTGATAAAATGTGAATCTCTTCCCGCCCCTACGCCGAAATAAATCGGGCGTGTTACTTTCAATCAAGTCTTTATCGAAGCAATTTCACTCGTTCTCCGTGTTAAACATGGTGCCACCAAAGAAGATACTTGCGTCATTATTTTCCGATGTACGAAATAACGTATCGATCATTGTATGAATAAGACATATATATGTGTAAAATAAAGAGAGAAGATATACTATATGCGATTTGAATAAAGTTACTCAATTGACTTCAATTTCATTTAAGTTGACGTTCTGTCAAATGTCGATGGCTGTCATTCTTGATTTATTCTGTATTTTTGGTTATAAATTGCTGTCAATTGTTATTTTTTAAGGTTAGTATTTCAACTGGCAACCACATATCTTGCCAACACTGTTTTAGTTACTTTCTAGTTCTAACTAGTAACTAAATAGTAAATCAAAGGAAAGGAACACCAACTACAGCGTCTAATTAACCAACAGAAAAACACCAAAAACTGCACCAAAAACTTTACTCGGACACGTGTTTCAACAGCTAAGCTGTTATCATCAGCGATACCGATACTAAAAATAAAAACAACGGGAAGCTTATATATACTATCTGCTTATCACGCATCGTTAAACTTAATTGATTCTTAGATAAGCTTAAATAATTCCGAAAATCCTAATGGACCGTTATCATCATAATTCATAAGCAAATTTCTGTTTTTAAAAATTTCTAAACTTTCATAAGAATCAAGTTCGTTTTTATTATCTACCCTCTTAATTAATTCAATGTCGCCTACTCTATGGCCATTTTCAAGCATATGCATGGCAACACTGGACCTATCTGTGCGATGATATTTGACATGAGCTAGGTGCTCTTTAAAACGAGTTTTAATAGGTCTCTTGGTTTGCCCTATATATACTTGGTTACAGTCTTTACAATTAATTTTATATATTCCCGATTTATCACACATTTCTATTGGGTCTTTCGGATTGCCTAAAAGATTTTGCAAGTTGTTACTACTAGAGGTTACTGTTTTATAATCAAATTTTGAAAATATTTTTTGAAGACCTTTTGTGTATGTGGGATAATTTGGTAATTTGACATATTTCTTATCTATTTTGCTATTACTAGTCCCTAACGTTGTAATGTTTCTAATGTTTAACTTATGTTTATGTTTTCTAATTATGTTTGTGACAATTGATTCTTGAAAACCATTGTATGATGCAATCTGCTTAATATTTCGCAGTTCTTTATCAAAATTTGGTTTTGACAATGAGAAATGTAATAATCGGTGAATCAAAAAGTTGAAAGATGCAAGTTTATGTTGCATACTATGGTTGGAATCATTTGTTATAAACCTCATAGTGTTAGTGTCTTTACGATAAATATCTATATCTAGTTTGTTGCCATTTCTTGTCACTAAAGTGTCTAAGAAAGGTAACTTAAGGTTTGTTTCTGTTTCATAGGTAAACTTGATCGTCTCAAATTTTGAATTTAAAATTTCTACAAATTGCTGAGGGCTGTAAACTTTAGTGTCGATGACTGCAAAAACCTCATCTACATATCTACACCAAATTCTAGGAAAATAATCTAATTTATTTTTTATATCAGTTTTAAATTTAGATTATCTAAGAAAGAAAAAGAGGTGCACAGACTTGATCCCAAAAAATCAAACATAGTGTTAAACAAATCCTCGGAGATTTTTAACAATGACGAATTAACTTTGTTGAATAAAGGCTTGAAATATAACCTCAAATTTAACAAAGCGCCCATAGATAAGATTATTGTGGGAATTGAAAGTTCGATCAAACTTTTAGACGATAATTCTAAAAAATTCATTAGGAATGCCTGTAAAATTCAAATTTCAGATAATATTCAGCAGTTACCAAAATTTAAATTTAACGCCAGAGAAATAAACATTGTTAAAAATCTTAAAGAGAAAAATTGTTGTTATCTCAAAGCAGATAAAGGCAATAAAGTAGTTATTTTGGACAAAGAGGATTATTTTGAGTCAGTTCAGGTGATGCTTAATGAAGGCCCTATTCATTAATATCTAAAAATCCTCTTCCCAAAATGATTGCTGATACCCGTAGAGTCTTATTAGAATGTGGAAATATTATACCAAAACAACTTAGGTTTAGACTAACGGTATCTAACCCGGTTCTTCCTAGAATGTATTGTTTACCTAAGATACATAAACCCGGAAAAGCAATGCGTCCCATTGTTTCAGGTATTAATGCTCCTACTTATCTGATATCTAAATGGTTGTCAAATAAATTCAACAGTTTTGAATATCAACAATCAAATTTCAGTGTTCAAAATTCATACGATTTTATTGAAAAAATTAAAAACATTGAGCTGACTGAGAACAAAATTTTAGTTTCATTCGATGTCTGTTCATTGTTTCCAAGCGTTCCGATAGATATCACTTTAGATTATTTGAAAGATATGTTACACCAAAACCATTTAGACAATTCAGAAGTAGATAATTTTATTAAATTAGCAAGATTATGTATGAGTCAAACCTACTTTCAAATTAACAATAATATTTATCAACAAAATTATGGTACAACAATGGGTAACAGATTATCTCCGTTTATGGATAACCTGTTCATGGGTAAATTTGAAACTGATATAAAAAATAAATTAGATTATTTTCCTAGAATTTGGTGTAGATATATAGATGACGTTTTTGCAGTCATCGAAACTAAAGTTTACAGCCCTCAGCAATTTGTAGAAATTTTAAATTCAAAATTTGAGACCATCAAGTTTACCTATGAAACAGAAACAAACCTTAAGTTACCTTTCTTAGACACTTTAGTGACAAGAAATGGCAACAAACTAGATATAGATATTTATCGTAAAAACACTAACACTATGAGGTTTATAACAAATGATTCCAACCATAGTATGCAACATAAACTTGCATCTTTCAACTTTTTGATTCACCGATTATTACATTTCCCATTGTCAAAACAAAACTTTGATAAAGAACTGCGAAATATTAAGCAGATTGCATCATACAATGGTTTTCAAGAATCAATTGTCATAAACATAATTAGAAAACATAAACATAAGTTAAACATTAGAAACATTACAACGTTAGGAACTACTAATAGCAAAATAGATAAGAAATATGTCAAATTAAAAACAGAAATTTGCTTACGAATTATGATGATAACGGTCCATTAGGATTTTCGGAATTATTTAAGCTTATCTAAGAATCAATTAAGTTTAACGATGCGTGATAAGCAGATAGTATATATAAGCTTCCCGTTGTTTTTATTTTTAGTATCGGTATCGCTGATGATAACAGCTTAGCTGTTGAAACACGTGTTCGAGTAAAGTTTTTGGTGCAGTTTTTGGTGTTTTTCTGTTGGTTAAATAGTAAATGATCAAATTGACTCAGAAGTTTTTAATATTGATTCATATACTTATACTTATGACGCAGGGATCTTCTTTTCTGGCAAGAAGTATATTAGTATAATGGGTGATAAAATAAGTAATGATATAAAAAATTTTATTCAGCGTTCTAAATCTCGATCCGTTCCAAACAAATTGATGGATGCATGAAACATCAAGACCTTGCCGCAAAATGTGTCACTGGATTTGATCTTGTCTTCGTCATCATCAATAACGCATCGAATGAGAAGCTAATGAACTTGACGTGCTTCAAGCTAAACTTTGGAATGTAAAACCAGCCGCGTGGCAAACTTTGAACCGTGTTTTAACCTAACACAACTACCATGTTTCGAAATACGTGTACTAATAGAGCGATTAATGAACATATGTATACTAAGACACATAATCAAGGAATGCAATATACACTTTGAGAAGAAAACGTAGGAATCTTAGGGGAAGTAAAACTATGTTGTAAATATGTACATACAATACTCTTAGGTACTATTTACTATTTGCGTTATATTTAATTATAAAATTGTAAAAAGTTATATTAGTGTTGTTCTGTTTCTGCTACAATTATAACATTAAATTAACGTAAAAAGTTACATTTTTTTGAATTAGGTAGTAGTAAATGATAATCTAGAATCAGATTCACACATAGATATTGATGTACACATAAACTCATGATTAAAATTTTTATAATATAGTTTAGATTAATGAACACAAAAACTAAACACATTGATTATTTTTTTAGTCAATCTAATTTTAATGATTTTATACAATTTAGAAACTAAAAAATTGTTTTTAATTTGTTATTGTGAGAATTGGGCTTCTTTTTACTCGTACTCAAATAACAATAATAATTACCCCTCCTAAATACATGCTAATTTCGAAATTTTTTAAAGAAAATTTTTAAAAAATATATAACGATGGTTTAACAAATTTGCATATAAAAAAACGCATTTTTAGCTATGAGTTTCTTTCTGAAATCGTCAGGACAAATAAGTTCGTTATAAATAAAAGAAATAAACATGCACTCATAAAACTTAATCGAACATATAAAGAAATAATTATTTACATTGAAAAATGGGATTTTACGGCGCAACAGCTTTGTTTGAGGAACAAGCCAAAAAACAAATTTTTATTTATTAAAAAGTAACATCTACTGTATCTTTACTCCCTTCTATTTTTATTAATATAAAAACGAAATAAAATAATACCTAACAACTTTTACTATTTACATTTGTCAAGTTGATTTGATCCTTTTTATTTTTAAATTTTTACTTTATTTTATACAATTTAGAAACTAAAAATTGTTTTTAATTTGTTATTGTGAGAATTGGGCTTCTTTTTACTCGTACTCAAATAACAATAATAACTACCCCTCCTAAATACATGCTAAATTCAAAATTTTTAAAGAAAATTTTTAAAAAATATATAACGATGGTTTAAACAAATTTGCATATAAAAAAACGCATTTTTAGCCATGAGGATCTTTCTGAAATCGTCAGGACAAATAATTTCGTTATAAATAAAAGAAATAAACATGCACTCATAAAACTTAATCGAACATATAAAGAAATAATTATTTACATTGAAAAATGGGATTTTACGGTGCAACAGCTTTGTTTGAGGAACAAGCCAAAAACAAATTTTTATTTATTAAAAAGTAACATCTACTGCATCTTTACTCCCTTCTATTTTTATTAATATAAAAACGAAATAAAATAATACCTAACAACTTTTACTATTTACATTTGTTCTTCAATTTTTACTACAGTTAATCAATAATCAGAAGTTTTCTTTCCTTAAATCTATTCTTCATTTTTGCTGTTCTTATAACAGTTTATTTCTTATTTCTTTTCTTAAATCTAAATCCAATTTCTTCTTTATAACCATTTCGTATGTGCCTGCTTTACACCACTTTCTTCTTCATATTCATTATTTATTTCTTTGTAGATTCTTCTTATTCTTCATTTATTTCATCTTAGATTTATTTATATTTTATCTGTCGAGTCTAACATTTTCATTAATGTCTCTGACAAAGCATGAAGTTTTTTTTCTGCAAACGCTTGGGGAAGATAACTAATTTTTTAAAGCACTAACGAACGACAATAAAATTTTTGTAAGTACTTTTTAGACATGTCAATTTTATGAACGCGGTTTTGGAGTTTTCTTTCTATACAGATAGATATTGCTGCAGTCAATACCATTTTATTAATTCTAAACGTTTTTGTTTACCGCATAAATTGATGGTGAATTTGAATTTTAAAAATTTCATGTCAGAAATGTAGCTAAAACTATAATTTGATTACGTTGCACCGTTGGTCTTAACTTTGTCATTGAAACGGATAGTGCAGAATCGGCCGAAGTCGGCCGAATCAGCTTAGCGTAGAAATGGCAGGCGTAGAACAGGTCGGTGTAAAACGGCGGATATGTACTTCCAGCAAAGAACCGGCAGCGTAAAAACATCCTAGACCCATAAATTATTCTGTATTTGGGTACAATTTTAGTGTTTAATAATATGTTTTATTATATACTGGAATGTCATAAACTCCTAGAGTAGATTCCTGGTCTGAACATCAAACCTTGATTAAAATTTTTATAAGTACGTTCAAATTGTAGGTAGTTTTCTTGAATTTAGGTGGATCAAAATGATTTTTGTAGCATTGATTGCATCACCAAATTAAAAAATTAAGTAATTTTAGTTGTTTAAATTTGTAAATAAGTTATTGTGTCAAGGTCACTGACATAAATGAAAATTTGTTAACAAAACAAGAAAAGAGGTTGGAATTTTGTTTCAGTGACATAAAAGACTCCACGAGTTCTTAAATTAATTAAAAATTGATAAACATTAGTACTACGGAAATCATGTTAATTACCGGTAGTCGCGTCAAGGTTGAGTTCAAATTATCCAGCGGTGCAACGTTTGTCAAAGAAAAAATTTATAGAGAAGAAAAAGAACATTATTAAGAAGAAATTGAGCGTAATACGTTATTGTAGTCGCCAAGAAGGCAACGGCACCTGGACCCTTTTTAATAGTGGAAAGTTTTAAGTAAACTAATAAAACAACCAGTTATGGTGTTTTTTGCGACGTTTCGTTGTTGTTCTTACATGCGTTTGTATTTTACTTATAGAGAAAAACGTTTTTAGCACAACTTTATCTTTGATTTTTTGGTGGGTAATTAAATATATAATTGATAATTATTGCTGAACTGATTTTATAGGCAGGATAAAAAGACTTTCCATTTAATTTAGTCGTATAAATTTTTTTTTAAATTTGTAAGTTTGATTTAATAGATAATTTTGTATGCATCCGAGTTTGATTAAGATTGGAATTGTCGTGGATCAATTACTTTGTTTAAGTACATTCTGTCGCTCTAAAAAAATAAAGTTTTTATGGACGAGTTAAAACAAATTATTATTACTGTTATTTACACTGAGATTAAGAGAACCAAAATTTTTAGCCAATTTAGGGCTCAACATCATTGCAATACGTCTGTAATTTTTTATTATGTCGTCTATGCCACTATTTTACAACTCACAAAAATTAGGAGATTTATTAATTATTAAAAGGTGCTTCCGAGACAGTGAAAATAAAATACATAAAAACACTTAGTTTTCAGATATTTTAATAAACTTTAAAGCGCGTTTCACATCTATCATTGTTCAAATCAAACTTCAAATTCTTGCTTCATTCACATTTATTTGATTAAATAGGTTTTACAATGGCGATGTTTCACAATTGTTAAATTAATTTGATGAGCGTTGATCTCGCCTGGCTTTCTTAATTTTGTCATTGCTTGTGCAATGATCAAATGTTTGTCAAAAACAAACTCTATCAAGTTTATTTGACGTAAACAAGTCAAACTCCAAATTTGAAGAATGATTGATAGATACAATTAGGCAATAATTAAAACATTTGATCAAAAAGTTATGTAAAAACTTGTGTACTGTTATATTAGAAATAGGTTTCATTTAAAAATGCGTATAACTAATATTTTTATAATATTTTACTTACACTAAAAGTGCTGTTAATTAAATGCCCGTCTACTTTTTTAGAATTTACCCAAACACTAGTCTAATTTCCGGTATTATAGAAAACAAATATCTACCAAGTTTCATTAAAATCCGAACAGTAGTTTTTAGACACGTTCCTTACAGCCAGTTCCATAAACTTGACGAGAAGGAAGCTTTATTTAAAGTCGACTTTATCAAAAAGTCGGCTTTAAAGAACCTTAAAGCTCGACTGGTTCCATAAAACTATGTGGGCGGACTGTTATGAAAAGTCCTCTTTAAGATTCGTTTATTTAAAATTCGTTAGGTTGGCAATCCAAGTACATTATAATAGTTGTATTCTTTCAAACTGAATCAGTTTCGATCAGTTCACTTAAGTTCAGTTGGTTCTGATTCGGATCACTTAGACACAGAGTGGAGGTAAATAAACTCGTTTGAAAGAATGTGCAAGTTCAGTTCAGATCGATCGAATCAGTTAGATCAGTTTGACAGAATACGCCTATTGTGTTGTTAGACACCGTCTTGTTTAAATCTTTAACCAGTCAGCGTACACATTCTGGCGCGAGGTTGAATTTTTAGTCATCACGAGACGTATGTTAGGTTATGTTATTGTTGACATTCCACAGAATTTACGTTGGATTATTCTGTCTCAAACAAAATGAATAACGTAATAGAAAGTTCCTCCAGCAGTTTAACAGAAGATGAAGAGGTTTTCCCTATTGGAAGAGTAAAACGTTATTGGAGGAGAAAAAACTGTATGGACAAATTCGATGATTTCAAATTATTTGAGAGATTTTGGTTAACAAAACGAACAGTTAAATTTTTGCTATTATACATTTATTATCTTTTCTAAGGAATAGGTATGTACGTTATATTTTAGTAGGGAGTATTCAAGTTATACATATGAAAACCCTTTTAGAGGTAGAGATATTCGTTCAATGACCCAATTGTTGCTGACTTTAAGGTTTTATGCAACGGGAAGTGATTTCCGCTGGAGACTTTGTGGGAGTGTCAAAGACATCTGCCTGTCGAATTGTTAAAAGGGTAACTAGAGCAATTACTGGATTACGTCCACATTACATCCAAATGTACGATAATAATGAGGAAATGCAGCAAGCTGCCTAGGAATTTTATGAAATAGTCAAATTTCTTCAAGTGATTGGAGTTATTGATTGCACCCTTATTAAAATTGAGACTCCAGGAGGAGAAGACCCCGAAATATTTAGATCTAAAGTTTTGAAATTATAGTGATCATGCGCTTTTCTGCGCCTATTCACTTGGCCCCACTTGTTGGCTGTCGCCCGGGCGAACTCCAGCGCCGCAGAGCAGCCTGACCAGGCTTCCACGTAACAACCCTCCTCTAAGGCGCTATACCACAACCACTACGAATCCAACCTTAGTCGACGGGGGTCAGTAGCTAGATATCGACCCCGGCTTGGTCGTCAACAACCCGTAGTTCCAACAAGTTTCGGATCGGACAGTACTTTAGCCCTATCTAGAAATAGGTCCGACCTGTACCCGGCCAGCCAACAAAAAGCCACCTCCCTTAGCGCTAGTACAATTACCTCTTTGCTAGTTGGGAACTCAAGAACGCGACGATGCTTCAGCTACAGAGGGCTGTTTTTTGGAACCACGACGAGCCGGGGCCCAATGCACAGACGCACTCGGTGAGGCAAAGCGCCCATCTAAGACAGGGCCCCACGCGTATGGACGACAACCGATCAGCTATGTGATAGGTCCCATGGGGGCGCCGTTGTAATAGACAGAACGTAAGTGAACCGTCAAGGAGCCCCAGGTTTCCCCAAGATCAAGCCATCAAAAACACCCGTCCTGCATGCTAGCAAGAGCAAGAGTTGCTACAGTTTCCCCAAAAAGCGACACCGTAGCATAATAGTGGGTACATAATACCATAGTAGCAGTTCAATGCACAAGAGAAACCAACACTTTTTCTTACAGTTCTTATTGCCTAACATGCTTTTGCTAGTTTAATTGATAACAATTCTGTGTGTTTATTCCAGTTCAAACTAGAATCAATAGTGATTCCAAGGAATTTTAGTTCAGATACTGAGTACACTTTTATTTCGTTATTGTGGAGGTTTAATGAAGATGTTTAATTTTTATAAAAGATACAATTAGATTTTTCCAAGTTGATGCTGAGGTAATTAGAATTGAACCACGATGATATTTTGGCGAGGTCATGATTAATTACGGTCTGGAGTTCCAATTTATCGTTAGCTGCCCAAGAGAGTGCGGTGTCATCAGCAAAAATGTTAATGTGAGCAGATACTGGTAGATAAGCTATATCGTTTATGTATAGTAAAAATAGTAAAGGTCCCAAGACAGACCCTTGCGAGACACCGTGTTTTACAGCTTTTTTTGAAGAGTTCGAATCCATGATTGAAACAAATTGTAACCTGTTCATCAAATAAGATCTTAGTAAATCATTGATTTTGCCTCGTAGCTCGTATAGTTCTAATTTTTTTAATAGTATCTCATGATTGACACAATCAAACGCTTTAGCCAGGTCACAAAATATCGTGGCACAGTACTTTTTGTCATTGATATTTAAATAAAGAAATTCAAGGAAGTTGTAAATAGCATCTTTTGTTCCACGCTGTTTTCGAAAACCGTATTGTTGGTGCACAATAATCAAATTTTTGTCCATATAATTAACTAAACGATTTTTAAGTAGGGTTTCAATTACTTTAGAGATGGTACTTAATGAAGAGATAGGTCTATAATTTATTATATTGTGTGGATCCCCGTTCTTAAATAGTGGAATTATTTTTGAAATTTTTAGCGCCTCCGGAAAAATTCCTTTCGTAAATGATTTATTGATCAATTCAGCGAGTACAATGAGATTATCAGGCCCTAACAAAGTTAAAAATTTTAAATTAATTTGATCATAGCCAAAGCTAGTTTGGTTTTTCATATTTTTAATTACAAGCTGCAGCTCATTAACATCTGTTGGCTGTATGAAAAAGGATGTGGTCACGACCTTGTTATTAAACTGTATTAGTTGGCATGGGTTAACATCAGTATGGATGCTCTTAATTATATTGTCCGCTACTGATAGAAAATAGTTGTTAAATTCATCAGAGATTATGTTTTTATTTGCAGTCAGTGAATCTTTCCCCTTCAGTATAACATTGGCTAGGTGATTTTTGGACTGCCTCCTCCCGGTTAATTCATTTACAATTTTCCAAATTTCTTTAGTTGAATTGTCAGCATACAAAATACGATTAGAATAATACATATTTTTTACTAAAGTAACTGTTTTATTCAATAGTGATTTATGTTTTAGATAGTAGTCTCTAATGTAGAACGATTTTGTAGATTTATATAGGTGATACAGGTAGCGTTTATTTATACTAGAAATCATAATTCCCTGCATAATCCAGCTATTTTTTTAGCATAGTTTAATTTTGTTAGTGGAAAATAGAGATCGTGCAATATACTTAATTTCTCTATAAACAGATCAAATTTAGTGTTTATATCAGGGGCTAACGTCACTTGTTCCCAATTAATTTCATCACCCACCATTTTTATAATTTTTGATTCACGATATTTCCTCATATAAATTTTTTCCACTATTCAATTTAAAATCGAATTTAATAAGTTCATGATCACTAAAGTGTACTGTAATGCTATCAATATTCCCAATATTGTCACAACCCAGGTTACTACATACGTAATTAATAATTGTAGAGCTGTTATCCGAGATACGAGTAAACATCTCAACATGCATTTTTAAATTATTCAGCGTTAGTAGCTGAACTAGTTCTTTCTTATCCTTGGAATCACTTGAGTAGTTTATATTAAAATCGCCTCTAAGAATTATGCGTACCTTCGAGGGAATTTGAATTATCAATTGATCCAATTTATCAAGGAATATGAGAATACCTGTTGGGGGATGGTAGCAACAAATGATGTATAGGTTTAAATGATTCAATTGCGTTAGAGTAAATTCAATATGCCCTTCGACATTTAAAAGATTCCAACGATCAGACGTAGAGTAATTTATTTTGTCGTTTAAAAAAATTAAAGAACCGCCGCATCTTTTTAACTTACGTGTGAAAATTGACGCCAATTTATATCCTGGTAGGTAAACCCTTTCGTTACTTTCTAGCCAATGCTCAGTTATACATAAAATTTCTGGCGAGCCTATTTCACCTAAAAACAACATTAAATCATCTAGTTTATTTCTAATACTCTGTATATTGATAAGATACAAATTTAACAAAATGTTACAACTAATTGATGCAGGCGAGACTGCTTTTTTCTGCGCCCCTCATATTATGAGGTAACAGAAGAACACTAGAACTGAGGTTCCGGTGTTTAGAAACTCGTGCAGGTTGAATTCTTATATTAGCATTACCATTGTTGACCATTGCTTCCAGTGCCTTTTCGATTAAATTAATTTCTTGACTAGTATATTTGTTGTTGTCCAATATTAATTTGTTGAATCGTAGGTGAGCTTTCATTCCCAGTTTTTTTGCTTTAGCCAGTGTTACGTTTAGTTTTAAGTATTTTATGCAGCCAGTTAGGCAACCCATTTTACTTCTTTTGTTGTAAATAGTTTGTAGTAGAAAACGTAATTTTAGGAAAAGCCACCCTATTTCGATAGCAGTCACCTATAAGTTGCGGCAGTAGGTGCTTGTCTGCAAGCTCAAGTTTATTTTTATGTCGTTTTAATTGTTTTGAGGCCACAGTTCGCCTGTTTGTGATTGGTGTTGTTAATATAGTGTTTTATTATCAAAATGCCTTTTTTTCGACGCATTTAAATTTACTTAAAATGAACCAGCTAATATGGATTACGCCGTATCCACTAGCATTTTTTGAATATGGAGTGCGTTTAATACTTATGTTAGCCACTTCATACAGCCAGATAAGGTTTTAATAAAGCTCTTTGATTTAGGACTAATTTAAAGTAATTTTCAGAATTACTAATACTTGTGCCCGTTAGCTTGAACGCGTTGGTTAGAACTAGTTTGCGGTGTTTGAAGTTTATAAATTTAATTATAATTGGTCGAGTAGCGTTCTTCTTGTATATTCCAAGCCGATGGACTCTTTCAATATTTTGATCATCAACAGTTATATTCATTTTAGTACGTACAATTCTATTGACCTTATTTTCTGACTGCTTCGATGTCTCCTCCTTTAGATCAGGAATTCCGTAGAATACTAAGTTATTACGTCTACTTTGGTTTTCGTAATAATCGAGTAACTGATCTTGTTTAATTAATTTCTCCTTAATGTTCTGATTTTCAACCTTTAATAATTGTAGTTCTTTTTTCATAGCTGATAGATCTGTATTAGTTTGCATTACAGTCTGCAAAATGATATTTATTTTATCATCCAAAGGTAATTTTGTGATATCAGTTGTTGACCTTGTTGAAGTTTCATTTAATAAATTTTCCATTTTATGCCTTAAATCACTGTTATTTCACTGTTATATTTATCTGCAACTATGTTACTGCCAAACTTATCTTTTATTATCACTATTTAGAGTAACTTATCACTTTCACCTGCGCAAAATTTGAAGTAATTTGCTACTTAATTTAACTATAAAATTTAATTTTACACAGAGCGATTTTAATGCATGTATGTATGGAACGAAACGTGTTCATACCACAGCATTCATTCAGACACAGACACATTCATACATTTAGACCACAGCGCAACAACTCTAGATCAGGATGCTTGAGTGAGCATCAAGCCGCCAAAACAGAGACAAAGATCATCCAGCCCCTCGTACACGAAGTCCCCATCTGTCTGCTAACAGTGTTTCTAGCGTCGGGCATAACCTTGTTCCCTCTGGGAATGTCAATTGTACAACGACAATCTGGCGACCAATGCCTGCTTTTCTTATACTCTACTAATATGCAACTGAGTATAACACTCCTAGCCAACTAAACGCGCCAACCTGGCAATGCCAAGCTCAGTTTTGGAACCAGCGGGTTCAAAGCGCACTCAGATCCAAACCAATAAAGTGGTCTAGCTACTGGGACTTAGAATATTATTTGAAGCTAAATGGGGTCCGGTATCTCCGGGGGCTTCCACTCATACTGCTGAACTCAACGGCTCGTTCGCCGGGCTCACGCGAACGTGATACTGGAACCGAAAGCATCATCGTGCAGTCGAGTAGGGTCCGGTAGATCCGGGAGCTACCATCCCACTACAAATCCGGGCCGGTTTGCCAGGGATCCATTTATGATGAATCTTAAAAGTGCACTCGACTACTAAGTCCGAAGTACTTAGGTCGGTCGTAACTAGTGTTAATAAAATAGATTTTTGTTTGTCCTGGTTGCGCGTCTCGACACTAAGTCGCAATGCTTAGACCGTCGCAACCAGCAATTTTACCATTTCAGACTACTAGTCCAGACGCCTCTCCGCGCTGTCGGAAGGTTCTCGTGTCGGGCCGGCGTTTCACTTTAAAATGGTTTGCTAGATAGTAGATAAGCAAGCTCTTTGGCTTCTGCAACAGTTTGACAACATAGATTCGTCGCAAACGCAGATGGGTTCTATGTTTTGCTATAAATGTGCAAACAATATCAGATGCTAAGTTAAAGATTCGGAACATTGTTGCTAGGTGACCAGGCTCAAACCATGATCAAACTATTTTTAATAACAGTCAGGTTAAAAGATACTTTAGGGGTAGACGGAATTAAAGATTTATGCTTATTGGTGACAGTGGATATGCAATCGAACCTTACCTCATGACCAAACTTCAAGAAACCCATACTCGTGAAGAAAATTTGTATGAATTTATATTGAGGACTAGAAATGTAGTCGAAAGACAGTACGGAGTATGGAAAGAAGATTTCTAATTTTATCACTAGGAATGAGAGTACAATTTAGAACAACTATGGAGGTTATTGTTGCTACTGGAGTATAACATAATATTGCAATAGAAATGAATGATATATTTTCTGAAGAATGGTTTGAAGACATTGAAAATATTGAAGATGACAATGAAAACGCTCCAGCGGCACAGCATCACAACTTATTAGGTGGTCGAAATGTTAGGAGATTATTAATTGATGAACACTTTGCTAGGTTGTAAAAAAACTTTATTCACGTAGAATTTTTTACAAATATATGTTAAGTTTTTTTTTATATAAAATTTCTTATTCTAACAATTCCATTTTCTTTGCATGTTCCTCCATACGCCGTTTCTCCTCTGCTTTTTTTATTGCAATGTCGCATTTGGCTTCTGCAGTTTTCGTTTTGTAATATTCGGTTTTAGCTAAAATTACCGGATCTTTAACTAAAGATTTTAATTGCTTAGATACTTGTAATTTAAGTTTGCTGGGGGTATAGGAGCTCCAGTTTGAAGTTTTTTGACTCCCGCTCTGTAAAATATTTATATTTAATAAAAAAACAAACTGCGTTACTTAAGTGCAACTAACTTTTCTACACTTCTTTTTTGGTTGTTCATCCACCACCCTTACAACCTCCACTGCTGTTTCAGTGTTGAAGTCAATCACATTATTAAAAAATTTTATTTTATAGTATTTTTCACAAGTGTTACTTTTGTTAACTGCCACTATCTTCCTAGTTCTTGTTTTCAAATTATCAAACTTTGATCTTAATTGATCAACTGATGGAAACTGTGTGGCTTGACAATTATATACCTTGACAATTCAACCCCAGGCAACTTCCTAAAATTAATTTAATAAAAATAGCATAACTTATTTATTACATATCATAATAGACACACCTTTCACTCGTTTGCGACTTTATTGGTCGTCTTATTTTCAATGATCTCTTTCTCTTTTGACACCACTTGCAATAATTGCAACTGATCTTTAGTAGAAAATGGACTACCTTTTTTTTTATTTGCACTACACATTTCCTTCGTAGACATTTTGTACTACCACGCGATGCGAACCAACAAGAACAACAGAATAACATATTTGAAATTTGGAATTCGGTTGTATGCGTTCGGTACGACAAGACGTGTTCTTAATTAGGTCTGAAATTAGTAGTGTTTTGTGATATTATGTGATTATGTGAGAAATGGTTAAGTACAGTTTTAATATTCAGTTTTAGTGCATTTACAAAATAGTGATAATGATATGAAAAGTAAGCATAAGAACAGATAAGAAATAAAAGTAATGTTATTTAAGTTATCGGTTATCAACAGTACGGAATTTAATAAAAGGACATTAAAGAGTTAAAGTGATATTTGCAATTAAATTAAAGAAGTGAAATTAAAAAAGAAGGAGATTTAATTTAATGATTCTAATAGAGTAATTATTACTGGAAAAAAATATTGATTTAATTTGGTGGCCATAGGTAGATAAGGAAAGTTTGTTTAGTACGAAAATGTCAGACTCAGAAGGTACGGGCTCTGAGACGAGAAAAAGACGGAAAGAAGAGGAATTATATCAAATATTTAGAAAATCACAAAGAATAGGCAGATCGCCCAAAAAAAGGGAAAATAATTCGGAAGAAAGTAGAGCTAGTGTTGGCGAAGAAGAATAGGAACAAAGAATAAGAGAATTATGGGAAGAGAAGTTAAAAGAAATAAGAAGCATAAAAGCAGAGCAATAGATTGCGAACAAAGAGATAAAGGAGATCAAGAAAGAATTAAATAGGATGAATGACAGATGGGAAGAAAAATTTAAGAAAATGGAGGATACAATAGATAGTCTAGAGAAGAGAATGGAAAAAATAGAAAGAGATACAAGAAAAAAAACTTAGTGATAAAAGGATTGAAGGTACAGGGAGGAAAGAGGGAAATAAAAAACCAGGTGGAGGACATGTTTAAAAGCAAGATGGGTTTGGAAGAAAAGATAGAAGGAGCGATAGAGATAAAGAAAGGGATTGTGTTAATAAAGGCAAGAAGTGTAGAAGAGAAAATAAATATATTAAGAAACAAAAAGAAATTGAAAGGGACGAGGATATACATTGATGAAGATATAACGAAGAAAAAAAAGAGATATACAAGGATACATCAGGACAGAAGCAAGAAAGCTGGAAAGAGAAGGAAGGAGGATAAAAGTGGATATTTGAAAATGTGGGTGGAAGGTGAACAAAGAAGAAGGGAGGAGGAACAAGGAAAACTAGTTAAATGGGGTCTAAAAATCTAAAGGTGAAGGGGGGTAAAAGGTGATGGGGGAGGGAGAAAAAGGAGAAGAAGGAGATTAAGGAAAAATTAAATTAGCAAAAATGAGAAATAATATACTATTTTGGAATGTTGCAGGGGTAAAAAATAAAGGGGGAGAGTTTTGGGATTATGTAAAAAAGTTTGGGATGATTGGGCTGGTAGAGACATGGTTAGAAGAGAAGGACTGGGAAACATGGAGTAAAAGATTGCCGGAAGGGTACGAATGAAAAGTGCAATTTGCGGATAGGTCTGAAAAAAGGGTAGGGCAAAAGTGGGTATAATCACGGAAGTTAAAAATGAGTGGAGGAGTGAAGAAAAAGATAGGCAGGAAAAGCAAGGGGTTGTAAAAAGGCAAATTATTACTGAGGAAGGAGAGAAATATATAATTATTACGGTGTATGGAAAAGAAATGGATGAAACAAGGGAAAAAGTGTTAGGGGAGGAGAGAAGAAAAAATAATTATAGGAGGGGATTTTAACGCAAAGATAAGAGAGGAAGGAGGAATGATAGTCAACGGAGAAGAAAGAAAGAGAACATCAATGAACAAAAAGTAAATGGACAAGGAAGAAAATTGTTAGAATGTGTGAAAAAAAGGATGGACAATTTTAAATGAAAATATGAAGAAAGGGGGAAGGGAAAATAAATATATAAGTGAAAAAGGTCAGTCGGTAATTGACTATGTGATAATTAATGAAAAAGGTAAAGAGGACATTGAAATGTTAAAAATTGGTGAAAAGGTGGAGTCAGATCACCAACCATTAGAAGTGATATTAGAAGAGGAAAAGAATGTGGAGGACATGAAAGATGGGGAGGAGTGGAGAGAAAAGAAAATATGGACAGAAGAGGTTATAAAAGGTATAAAGAGAAATTGGAGGAAGAAACGGCAAAAAACAGGAGATATAAATGAAGATATGGAAATGATAATAGATAAAATGGATTCGGCAGCAGAAAAGAGAAAATACAAAATAAGAAAAAAAAACTGGAAAAGGCAAGGAATGGTGGAATGCAGAGTGTGAGAAGGAGAAAAGAGAAATAAGATAAGGAAGAAGGAAATGAAAAAATGAGAAAATAGAGATAGAGGAATATAAAAAGATAAAAATTCAAAGAAAAATGTAAAAAAGAAAAGAAGAATATAAGGAACAGTTAGAGAAAAGGATAGAAGAAATAAAAATGAAGGACAAGCATGGGAATTTATAAACAGAAGTAGAACGCAAAAAAAGAACGTAAGTAAAGATAGATGCAGAGAAATATGAAGATCACTGTATTAATCTGTTAGGAGGTAAGGAAGAAAAAGTAATAGATAAAGGAGAGAGAAGGAAGAAAGCAAGGAACAGAGAATGAGGATAATTAAAGAAGAAATGGATAAAGCAATACAAAAAATGAAGAAAAGAAAAGCAGAAGAGACGGATGGAACACAAGGAAAACAATGGAGATACACTGGAGAAAAAATGGGGAGCACTTAAGAAGAATATATAAAAGTATATGGGAAGGAGAAGGAATTTTTAATAAATGGAAAGAGGCTATAATATGTCATGTATACGAGGGAGGAGAAAAAAACGAGGCGAAAAACTACAGAAGAGTTATGCAGAAATAACGAGGGAAAGATTAGAAAAGGAAATAGAAGAGAAAAGAATTATCCCGGACTGACAAGCCGGATTCAGAAATGAAAGAAGAACAATAGATAATATATACATTCTAAAGCACATGGTGAATAAAGAAATTTCGAAAAAAGGACGAGAATGTATGGAATGTTTATTCACATCAAAGTAGCGTTCGATAATGTGGATTGAGGGCTACTATGGAAAATTATGGAGGAAATAGGGATAAATGCAGAAATTAAGGATGCAATTGAGGAAATATATGAGGAAACCAAATGTAGAACAAGGGTAGGCAGAAAGTTGGGACGTGAATTTTGGACGGGAAAGGGATTAAAACAGGGATGCCCATTAAGCCCCAGTCTGTTCTCATTATACATACCAGATTTGGAGGAAGAACTAGAGAAGCATCAGGTGGGAGAAGTAGTAATAGGAAGAAAAAAAGGTATTGGTGCTGGCGTACGCAGATGATATAGTGGCAGTAGCGAAGAATGGAGAAGAAATAGGAAGGTGATTAAGGTTTTAAAAAGATACTTAGAGGGAAAGAAGCTACAGGCAAATGTGGAAAAAACAAAAATAAATGAATTTAAATAGAGAAAGGGAAGACGGAAAGAAGAGAAATGGTAGTGGGAAGAGAAAAAATAGAGAAAGTGGACAATTACAGGTACCTAGGTTATAACATTATGTATGATAATAAAGATGAAGACCAGACAAGTTTGAGGGATAGGTGAAAAGACATTTGGGAAGGATTTAGAGAAAAGACGATGGATTTTCGACAAAATAGTTAAAAGTGTGATGTTATATGAAGCAGAGATTTGGGGATGGAAGGAATGGTTAGGGCTGGATAAGGAGACACCTGGTTATATAGTGGAAGAAAAAATAAAATTAGAAAAAATACGGATAGAAACTGGAAAGAGAACGTTGAGATTCAAAGAAAGGATGGAAAACAGGGAGAACAATGAACTTTTATATGAATGCTGGAAAGAAGTGGAGGCACAGAAAATTAGTTACGGGGAAGATAAAAGGAAAAAATATTATGAAAGGTGTGGATATGCGAGAGAGGAGATAAGAAGTTTGAGACAGGAAGGAAGATATATGGAAAAGGAAATAATAACGAGAGATAAAGACACGCAAATGCAAGAAAGAAGAGCAAGAATAAAAGATGGAAAATACAACGAAAATATGGACAATTTATAACGGAAGAGTGCCAAAATACATAATGGAGGGAAAATCGCTGATAAGAAAAAAATTATAGCAAGGTTTAGAACAGGAAATGAAGAAAGGGAGAATAAATACTGGTTGGAGGATGAAGAGAGGATATGTAGATTGTGTGGGGATGGATAGGAAAACATAATGCACATAAAAGAAGGATGTAGTGAGTTAAGAGAAAAGGAAACGAAGTGGTGGGTGCTATTGGGTGAGAAAGGAGAGGGAGTACAATGGATGAAGGAAGTGATGGAAAAAAAGATGGACGAGAGGAAAAGAAAGATAATGAAGATAAAGGGATAAAGATAAAGGAGAAGAAAAAGAAGATTTTGTTAAGGAAAAGAAAATAAAAGATGTTCAGAAAAAAAGATGTAGAAGAGTTAATTTTGTTAAATAAGAATATTGTTAGTTTGGTAGTAAGAAAATGTATGGTTTTAGGTTATATTTGTATAGAAAAAAAATTCATTTGTTATTTGTATAAAAGACAAAATAAATAAGATTCATTCATATTTGAAATCTGAGGTTACTGTTAGCCGCTGACGCGTTTCTGATAGTGAAAAGGCAACGTGACTTATCGGAAATGATCGGCGACCTTCGCGTAATAGTCGAATCTAATTGGCTGTTGGTCTACAAAAGCTATCTTTTCAAAAAGATCAAATTCCGTACTTTAACTTAAAGCTGTAATTAAGTCGACTTTAACTTTACAAGCACATTATGAAACTCACTTTTGAGTTAAGTCTCCTTCTTGAGTTTAAAGGAGACCTTGCTTTTATTATGGAAGTGGTCGTTAGATACCGACGGACTGACGATTGCTCGGCGCCTAGACAAATTTTTTTTTAGTAGATATAATTAACCAAAAAAGTAAAAAGTGTTAGAATATTTAATTTGGATGTCGTCGCAAAACTTCCCCCTCTCCATCTCATTTATGAGATAAAGACTAAGAAACAATGTACATAATTACATAAAAGATTATAATTTGCATTTTTAATGAGCTCTCGGTTCTTTCTTTGTTCATCGAAACTTAATGTGAGAAAGTTTGAAAAACTTAGTGCAGCAATTAAAACAAGAAAAATTAAATTGACAAATATTATAGTTAGCTTGAAGTAATTCTTCATTGTGTGTCAAACGTTTTAATCTTTATTTAATTAATATTTGGTATAAACTTTCTAGCAATGTTCCATACATTAACCTTACCTGAAGAAATACAAATAATTGCAAAAGAATGAACTTAACGAAATTCCAGAACGAGTAGCTGAAGATATAGCTTATATTCGTATGTGGTTACTACAACAAACTTACATAAATGCACGCATAGGTAAATAGTAATTAATATTATGTGCGGACGTAAATTCCTCAAAAAATTAAAAAGAGGGAGTAATGCATGTCCCACTGCATAATAAATAATTCTCTTTAGATGACTACACATTGCTGATGACTTTGCGGTGGTCCAAATTTAGTCTCGAGAAAACTAAAAGAAAATTAGAACTTTCTTATATCACAAAATCTGCGTTTCCTAACGTATTTAAAAACAGGAACCCGATGCTTCCTAATTTACAACACATATTTAAACAGAAGTATGAAATACTGATTGACAACAAAAATAATATATTATTAATAATACATTTTAGGGTAGGTGGAGTTTTACCCACTCAACATTCCAATGGTCCGCTCTGGCTACTTTTTCGTATTGAAAACGCAACTCCTGAGACATTCTCACTTACGGATATTATAAAATTTACTACAATCGCATTTGATGTGAATTTACGCGATTATAGGCCTAGCAGTGTTGTTGGTATGGCACTTCTGTCAGATTTAAAAAATATGTCTCCAAGTTTTTTTACTTTAATTACCCCAACATTCATAAAAGAATACATCACTTGTATTTTTGATGTATATCCAATAAGAGTAAAGGCAATCCATTTGATAAATGTTCCGACAATTTTGGTTCCTTTAATTAAGTTTGCTAAAATGATTGTGAGTAAGAAATTGAGCGATAGAGTAAGATTTTCTACTTATTTAATCTAGTAAACAATTTTGAGATTACAGATCACGTATGACGCGGTAGGTGAAGCAAGTACTATTACAAAGTATTTGCCGATGTCTGTTCTTCCAATAGAATTTGGTGGTACAGGAGAATCATTTGCAGATATGTGCGGTATAAAGAAACTGTTTTTTCGAAACCATAATATAATGACGCACTTTTCAGAAAAATATAAAGACAAAGTTGAAAGTTATCGAGAATGGTTTGTAGAAGATGAACAATATGTGTGTGATGAAAGTAAAATACCAGCTGTTTATAAAGTAGATACTGACTTATATGGTGTAGAAGGATCGTTTAGAAAACTTAATGTGGACTAATAAATTATATAGGATAAGTTTGAAAAAAGTTTAATTTGGCAGCATTTTATACTTATTTCAAATTTAAGTTGTAAAAACTGTTGGTGTTACTATACTATACACATAAAAATATATATTGCGGTAAAATGTTATTATAAATTTATATCAATTTCTTATGCTTTGTAATAACAGAAGTCTATAGACAGAACCTCTACAAACTGTGTGGTTAATTTAACTTTTAATAATCAAAATTATATCGTCTGAGTGACCGCATTGCTTAAGCAACACTGCAAGTTACAGAAACTGCAGGACTGATTAAATTGAAGTTACTTTTCTAATATTTTCTCAAAAAAATTACTAATAATTAACCTTTCAAACATTTTTTTTAAATTGTTAATATATTAAAATATTCTACAAATTGGAATCCATAAATTTATAAAAATAGAGTTTAATTTTATATTCACTATAGGTATTAACTTGTTAAAACGATGAATCAACGCAATTGTTAAATTCAATTTTTATTTCATTGGTCTCACTAAATGTTCCAACGTCACCGCATCTGTTATTCACATTTCCATTATACACAGAGAAATCAATTAGTTTTAAAATGTTTTTTTATATGACGAGTCGATTTCAGATACCGACCCGAATTACACTATAAGCACGTACTCACACCCTTCAATTTTACAAATTTTATTTATTACTTATTAATCATTTTTTAATGTCTCTGCAGGAAGACACACGTAAGATCGAAGTTACCATATTGGTGTCCCTCATTCGAAGAAGGTCTTATTAGATCGGGCGCTAGAGGTGAGTATGCATAATGTGAGTACCGAATTTCGCCAACGGATTTGAGTGAAGAAAAGGTCAAAGATTAAAAATGTGGATCTTGGCGGTCAAGTTTTTAGTCATTTTTTTTACTCCTTCTAGGTACTCTTATTGGTAAAGGAAATGTATTGAGTACATAATATAAACTCATTTTAATGATTATTTGCGTAATAATTTATAGTATGTTGTAATGGTAAAAATGTGGATGGATTCTTAAATAATAAAAAAAAAAAAAAACAAAAAAGTAATAATTTTTTGATTAATAAAAAAATAAAAGTTTTATATAAAATTCCAGCGAATTCAAGCATAAATGTACTTAAGGTCGGTAAAAATTACTCATTTTTATTTTGACATTTGTATTGATGCATTTAATACAAAATAATTCTGATTTTTACAACTACAATTATTCTGCGATAATTTGCAGTACATTTACATGGTGGAATTAAGGACTCCGGTAAAGACGGTTTCGTTATTTGTTGTGGGCGTAAATCACTTTTCAGCTTTTCATAACCAAATGAACAATAATAATCAAAGGGTGGTAATTGTGTTTCATGAGAATTTTTTTATATAAACATTTGTACTGTAGCCCTTAATAAATACAAATGCAAAGCATCTTATGTGCATAAAACTTTCATCAAATTAAAATCAAAACCAATATTTTGAGAAATCAGCTTATATCTGAATTTTTCAGCACATAATTTTATCTTTTAAAATAAATATGTGCAAATTATTTCTAACTGCATGAATTGCTCATTATTTAGATCAAGGTTTCCCCAAGGCATGAGAGCTGTTTGTAGAAAATCTTCAGACGCAGCTTTCAAACATTGCATTTCACTAACAAATCTGCTAGTACCGTCCGCAACCACTAACAGCTTGTAATGCTGCCAAATATTGCATATTCTTTCACCCGGAGATTCAACAGCCAAATGGCATCCTAGAAAAATTTTTTTTTGTGTGAGAACCGTCATACTGTAGACCGAGATACCATTTATACAAAGTGTTTAAAAAATACGTTCCGGTACCTATAGATCTTATCAGTACAAACAAAATAGTCAAAATAAACATAAGTCCAAAAATCAACCATTTCCGAGATACAACCTGTTTTTGAAATTAAAACAATTTACGCTCATTAGAAGTGATTCGTCGTATTTACCAAATCAGTTAAGGAAGTTGGTAAGCCAAAGGTCATATTTATTTCAACGAGATTTTCAGTAGAACAAATATCAGTATAAATACAACATTTTAATTACAAATGATTCTTAAAGAAGATATTCAACATGTCATCCTTCCATTTGTATACATATTTCGCATCTCCGTAAAGTGAACGCTGCACTCTCTCAAAGAGTCCCGGATTTGTATGAACAGTCTGGCAGACATGTTCAATTCGTTCTCGCAACTCATCTAAATTATTTACAGGACTTGAAAAACTAATGTTTTTAAACACCCCCAAATGCAAAAGTCGAGCGGAGTGAGGTCGGGAGATCTAGGTAGCCATGCAATTGGACCTCCTCACCCTATCCACCTGCCATTGTAATTCTCGTTTAGGTAATTTCTGACTAAGACTGCATAATGCGCAGGAGCTCAATCGTGCATCAACCACATATTAATTCTGTGGTTGAGGGGTACATCTTCTAAAAGCAGTGGCAAGGTATTCCGCAAAAAGTCAAGGTAGAATTGACTAGTCAAACGGTTAGGCAAGAAACATGGTCTCCCAACACACCAAGCCAAACGTTGATTGAAAATCGGTGTTGATGATTCGATTCAACAATGGCGTGCGGGTTATCGTCAGCCCAAACATGGCTATTATGGAAATTAAAAATGCCATTTCTCGTCAAACCAGCTTCGTCAGTAAATACAATTTCCGTAACAAAATTTGAGTTCTCCGCAACTTTTGTCAGCATCCTTTGACAAAACACCAGTCGTGCCCAGTAAGAGCCTGTACCCTTTGTATATGGTATGAGTGCAATTGCTGCTCGCGTAATATTCTCCAAATTAGGAAAGAATTAATATTTGTTTTAGTAGAGAGTCTTCTAGTACTAGTACTGGGATTTTCTTCAATTCTTCTTAAAATGTTAAATTCTGCCTCGAGAGTAGAAACTGATCTAGGCCGACCACTATCACCGTTCCTTGATTTTTAAACGATCCAACTACGGATAAACGTTGACGTAAATTTGTAAAAAGTTTGGCACACGGAAATACCCGGTTTGGGAATGCTTCGGCATAAAGGCGACTTGCCTCATAAGCATTTCTATCGGTCTTGCCATACATGAAATGCATGTCTGCCATTTCTGCGTTGGTATATTTCGGCATATTTGAAAATTTCAACAACGAGCAACAGCAACAACGACTTCAATAGCAACAAGAACAGTAACAATGACAGTCACCCAATGATTACAACAAATGCGGCAACTAGACTGACAGAAACAAACAAATTTTGTTGTGTTATTTCTATAGCTGACGTGATAAATACGACGATCACTCCAACTGGGCTTAGTAATTTTAATTTCAAGAACTGCTTGTATCTTGGAAACGGTTGATTTTTAGAATTATATTTATTTTGAATTTTTTGTTTGTACTGATGAGATCTATAAGTGGGCCAAATATCAAAACGTATTTTTTAAACACCTTCTATAAAGTTACAAGTTTTTAGCTAAATGGGTTTTTTCGTTTTCATTATTCGTATAACATGCTATCGTCGAGACACACCCTGTATAGTGCAGTGTCGAAACCGTGTGCAATTGTGGATTGGTTTGTCTTGGCAAAACATTTGCTTTAAGGTTTAAGAAAATCACTAATTCTAATCCTTCAGTAGTAATAAATGTCTTAGAGACTTTGTTCTTGTGTACCACTTGAGATCTAGTTATATTTTGGCGAGCAAAAAATTGGACAGTTGTAAACCATTGTACTATAGTTTGTAGGCTAAACTAAAAATTGTATGTTGAGTCGCAAAGCATATTTTTTAGTTTTTACGATTTATTTTCAAAGAGCAACTAATTTACATTTTAAACGAAATTTGACAGTTTGTTATTAGGACCAATATGAGACTAAAAAATTAAAACAAATAATCACTAATAACGTGTATTAGCTCCTCTTGCGTTAATGACTGCTTGAAGTCGACTAGGCATACCTTGAACTAAGTTACGTATTACATTCTGTTCGATGTTATTCCATTCTTTTAATAGTAACTCCTTCAGCTCCTTGGGAGTTCTTGGAGCTGGTGTATGCTTTTGAATACGACGTCCCAGCTCATCCCAGACGTGTTGGATGGGATTCATGTCCGGACTGAGAGCTGGCCAATCGAACCACATAATTCCCACCTCATTGAGATATTCTTCGACAACTCTAGCTATGTGAGGCCTAGCATTATCGTGCATTAAAATGCCACGTTTACCCATAGTAGTCATGAAAGGCATAACATGATCTTCTAGAACTTCTGTAATGTACCTGTGAGCTGTCAGGGGACCATTCTGTATGAAAACCAACTCCGTGCGTGCTTGGAAACTGATTCCTGCCCAAACCATAATAGATTCACCGCCAAATGGACATTGCTCGTTAATACAAACTTGAGCGTCTGCAAACAATACTTTGCTCCAGTCCTCATTAATCCAAGCAGCGTAATTCCGCGCAAAAGTCAATCTTGCCACTCAATGCCGACGCTGGAATTGGGGACCTATAGCCATCCTTCTACAAAACAAGCCAGCATCACAAAGTTTTTTCTTTACGCTCCATTTACTAGCATTTACATTTCTAATTTTTTGGAGTTGATTTTGTAGCAAAACTGCAGAAACTGTTCTATTCCGCAAGCTAGCGGATACCAAAAACTAGTCATCTCTTTGGGTGGTGACTCTTTTTCGTCCAGATCCTGGTTTTCTAGTTATCCGACCAGTCTCATCATAGCGTTGGTACACGTTTTGTACAGCACGAAAGCTCTTACCAACAATTCTTTCAGTTTCAGGTTGTCCTCGGCCTCGCTACAATTCTTGCCACAACAATAGGATCTAAAGGCATTATTAACAGTGCAATAAATACCGCAAACACTACATTGTGGGACTAATAGACAAATTAAAGCTAACTTCAAAAAAGACACCAAAATGAGAATTTGTAATTAGAGCGAATGCACGTTATTTCATAGAAATCACAAGTACGGTGATACTACATGATAGATAACAAATATGACAGACAACATTTTTCGAAAAACAGCTCCTGCCGTAATTTAAAATTGTCCAATATAAATTTAATACAGAAAATTCCACAAAGATATTACAACTATAGGGTGACCTCAATTTTTTGCTCGCTAGTGTATATATGTTTTTGATATTGTTTACTAATTTCTTATTTATTTCAGTCATTTCTAAGCTTTTCCTTATATCTTCGCGTGGCACTTTGTAGAAGAGTTTCTCTAAATCTATGAAACTAAAATATATCTTTCTTAAACGTCCTAATGCTTTGAGCTTCTAGTATCAATGACTTTCTTTAATCTTCTTTCTAAAACATGATTAAAAACTTTTAGAATTGCGCATAATAAAGTCATTTTTCTGTAGTTCTTGCATAGTTTTTTGACCTCTCTTTTAAATATCGGTACTATTTGACCAAGTTCCTATTCTATCGTTACCACTTCTTCTTTACATAAGTTAATAAATAATACCGCTAGTACTTTAAATCCCTCTAAATTCTCTTCTAATTCAGTTAAAACGTAGAGCTTTTCAGTTTTTATTTTTCAAATTGCAACCTGTAATTCTTTTTCCTCTTTGGTTACTTGAATTGTTGAACTAATTACTATGTTTATTTTATCAATAGTCCTATTTCTTTTATAACTCATTTAGCTTCTTCCTTTTGTTCTTCTAATATATCCATGGAATGTTCCTGCTATAGTTCTACTATTTATTTTGTGTTCATTAGTAATTTGTTTTTTTTTTGCTTTTGTTTGTTGTTATTTATGTCGTTTTTCCTATTCGTAGCATTTTTCAGAATTTTATATTTGTATATGTATTTCATTTAGTCACTTTCTAGCATTTTGTTAAATTCCTTTTATGATCTATCTTTTGCTTTCATAATCATATCTTTTACTATTTCTCTTCCGTTTTTTTCATTACATATTCTTTCCATTTTTTTTAATTTTTACTTTTTGTCGTATTTCTTCACTCTACCAGTGTGTTTGCTTGCACCCTTTTCGATGTTTTGTCACTCCGCAAACTTCTTTTCTGTAATATTAGTTTCTTTTACTAATGACAATATTTTTTTTATATTTTTCTTTGCAAAGATGTTTACTGCCTGCATGTTCTTTTTCACTAATTTTTTGTACTTTTCTCTGTTTTCTTTTAATATGCTTATTATGTCTCTTTTGAATGTTCTCACTAGTAAGTAGTGGCCGTTACCTATTTCGAAACTTCTTGTAACTTTACCAGTGATTGTACCCATTTTATTAAACGCATGTTGCTTTTTTTCTATTAATATGTAATCTATTATAGATTTTTGTGCTTACTCTGCACTACTCTTGTACGTTTGTGATTATTCTTGTGTTTGTAGAAAGTATTTGTTATTATAAGATAGTTCAACATACAATAGTCAATTAGCCTATTAGCGTAGTTTACTACTACTACTGGCTCTACCATTAAAGTCACTCATTACAATAATTTTTCCAGCATTTATTTCTATAATACTTGATAGTTTCTCTTAAAGGGTATTTTTTACTAATTTTTTTCTTGTTACCGTTTGGTCTAAAAATAGCTATTATAGTTATTTTATCTTCTTTGATTTTAATTTCAACAGTTAAAATTCTTTCCAAGAGTTAGATTATTTATCCATTTTTATGAATTACACTCATAACTATTGGGACATAGGCTAAGGGGAGGAAGAACTAGAGAAGCATCAGGTGGGAGGAGTAGTAATAGGAAGAAAAAAGGTATGGGTAAAAACTGGAAAGAGAGCGTTGAGGTTCAAAGAAAAGATGGAAAACAGGAAGAACAATGAACTTTTATATGAATGTTGGAAAGAAGTGGAGGCACAGAAAATTAGTTACGGGGAAGATGAAAGGAAAAAATATTATGAAAGGTGTGGATATGCGAGAGAGAAGATAAGAAGTTTGAGACAGGAAAGAAGATATATGGAAAAGGAAATAATAACGAGAGATAAAGACAAGCAAATGCAAAAAAGAAGAGCAAGAATAAAAGAAGGAAAATACAACGAGAAATGTGGACCATTAATAACAAGAAGAGTGCCAAAATACATAATGGAGGGGAAATCGCTAAAAGAAAAAAAATTATAGCAAGGTTTAGAACAAGAAATGAAGAAAGGAAAATAAATACTGGTTGGAGGATAAAGAGAGGATATGTAGATTGTGTGGGGATGGATAGAAAAGCATAAAGCACATGAAAAAAGGATGTAGTGAGTTAAAAGAAGAGGAAACGAAGTGGTGGGTGCTATTGGGTGAGAAATGAGAGGGAGTACAATACATAAAGGAAGTGATGGAGAAAAGAAAAAAGATGGAAGAGAGGAAAAGAAAGATAATGAAGATAAAGGGATAAAGATGAAGGAGAAGAAAAAAAAAGATTTTGTTAAGGGAAAGAAGATGACAGATGCTTAGAAAAGAAGAAGTAGGAGAGTTAATTTTGTTAAATAAGAATATTGTTAGTTTGGTAGATAAAAAATGTATGGTTTTAGGTTTATATTTGTATAGAAAACCGAATTCTTTTGTTAATTGTATAAAGGACAAAATAAATAAGATTTATATGCATAGGCTAAGAGCGGGTTATTTATACCAAAATATGATAAATATTGCTGTGGAAAAAGATACAAGGCGTTAAATTAAATTTTTTTTTCATTCTTTGTTAGGTAATAATTTTACTGTAAATTTATCAATTCTTATCAAAATCGTCATAGAGGCATAACTTTAGATCAAAAATATTATTGTATGTACTATTTTAAATTTTGTTATAAGGAGTGCTACGTGAATTATTCCTGATGATGAAATCAGCTTCTAATTTTTATTTGACAAAACGTTTTAGTGATTTTGATTAAAAAATACGACGTAAACATCATTTTTGCGCTGCTTACCTAAGCAAACGAAATTATCAGACCAAACGCGGTTTGAAATTATTTTTTGCTATAACCAACGTGCTATTAGTCGCGAAATTGTCTCATTAGTAAAGTGTAACTAATCTACAGTAGCAGGATCATTAAAAAGTTTTGTATTGAGAAGGTGTAAACCATGTAAGTAATCATTGCTTTCCGAGAAGCAAAGGCTGAACCGTTTAAAATGGCCAAAGGAACATCTAAAGTGGACAACAGAGCAGTGGCAAAGTGTATTATTTAGTGATGAATCCATTTTTAACATCAATAATCATGGTGGAAAAACGTATGTCAGAAGGTTTCCAGGGGAAGAATTTACTTCAAAATGTATCATTCCAACAATTAAGCATCCAATCTCAGTTATGGTGTGAGATTGCAGGGTGTTAATTGAGTATTTGTACAAACTTTAAAAAGTTAATTTTTGACTAATTAATTATAATTAATTAATTATAATTCATATGAAAATGGATCGGCAACGGCTCGGTTTTTGAGATACAGGACGTTAAAAAAAAACTATTTTATTTGGTTTTTTGCTTATATTTTGTTAAGTAACATGGCAATTGGACGAAATTTGGGATACTGGGTATATTGATGAAGAGAAACTAAAATATTAACTTAGTTTTTTGTTTAACGTTAGAAGGTGCCACATACAATGTTGTTCCTAAATTTAATTAATCATAACTTTATTGTGTTGTCTTGTATATCATTTTTAACTAACGAAGCACACCTATTTTTTATTCAATTTTACAAACAAAAGGTACTCTTAGTGCTTGTCGCTAAAAACAACCGTTTTGAATAAAAACAATATTTCTTTAACGTCATGTGCTATGTTAAACTATCACATTACATATCACTATCACCAAATTAGAGTTAATTAATTAATTAATTAAAGTTTAGGCGAATTAATACATGTATTGAACTAGGCGGTGGTCAATTTCAACAATTATTGTAAATGTTATTAATAGTTTAGTCTTAGTCTTGCAAATGATCTAAATTTGTTACATGATAATAAAATCAATAGAAGATACATTTTTTCGCTTTTTATTTTTATTTTTATTCAAATCCGTTTTTATCCTAAACGGGGGCTTTTAGAGACAAAAACAAAGAGTACCTTTTGAATGTAAAATTGAATAAAGAATAGGTTTGTCTAGTCAAAAATGACAATGTGACAAAATTGTGGCAAGAACATGTAGAAAATTCAATAAAATGTATCCTGATTTGCAGCCCATGAACGAAAGAAAGTTTATGCTTTAAGCTTAGAACTATAATCGATAAAGTTCTCCTGTATTTGCATAAACTTTCTTTCGTTCATTTGCTGCAAATCAGGATACATTTAATTGAATTTCCTACATGTTCTTGCCACAATTTTGTCACATTGTCCATAAAAAATAAATGAATTCATCAAAACTTCATGCGAGTAATCATTTCGCTCAATTGTAATTTGTTTTTGAATAAGTATTAAGTAGTAAATCACAATCACAATCTCAAAACTTTGACGTCTGTTAAACACAGTAAATAATTGAGCAATTGTCAAATTATATGACGTTCCATGGCTAACCAATAAAAATTATGTGGAGACAATGTGATTTTTAATAATTATTGCGATTATATCAAATAGTTGACGAGATAGCTATACCACTATAATATATCAACTTGAAGGCAATTTAATTGTCTATCAGAATTTTATGTAATATAGAGTGTATTCTGTTTGAAAAAATTAAGTTTTGACCTTTTTTGTATGTTACGTCGAAATTATTAATTTTAAACCGCCCTGTATAAAATAAAATAAATTTATTTCTGTAACTGTTAAATACAAAGCCTTATATGGATTCAAATAGCAGCTAAATTTAAGTTTTAGTGGGATCATATTTCGAAAAAAAAATAACCTAAAATAATTATTGTCTCGAAAACCGGTGTACTGTACTAACCACTAACAATAAAGAGTTACATAAGAAAACCACGAGTATAGCATTTAGATCAGTCGATGAACCGAAATGAACGAACAATAAATATTGGCACGTCATAAGGAAAAAGTTTCCTTTAATAATTATAGTAAAAATAAGAATTACTATGAGAACAGTAAATTAAACATGATCATAGTTCATAGTTATCAGAATTTGGTGATAATTGAGAAGTAAAAAATTGTGAAAAAATTGAAAACCAATATTTTACTTATTTTAATTCTTATTGAAAAATGTATAAAAAATTTGCCTGTCAAAATGTTAAGCTCACTTAAAACAGTGATTGAAATAGAAATAGCTCACATACACAAAATACAAAGATAAAACTGCCACAAATTAATATTAATAACTTTTTAGGAAATTTGCACAAATAGAAGCCTTTTTTAGATCTATTTGATGCGTTAATAATAAACAATTTACATTTCACTAATGATAATTTTTCTATAGCTCCTTTAAAAAAAGGTATGAAAATAACAATAAGATTATTAATTCTCATTTTAAAAATTTCTTAAATGCTCCTTGTACTTCATGAAATTTAAAACTTGGACACCACAATTTCTGTAAACAAAAGTTTGCACATTGTGAAGCGGGCTTAAGGGTATCATTTACAATTCTAACAGCAGGTAGTCTCAGCAGGGGTTATCTTATAGAAGGACTGTAGAATGAATCATTACACTAAGCACGTTTTAGAAAATAGGTAATTTACGTTGCTTACTTAATTTTTTTCTTTAAAGAATATATTTGAAGGTATCGCTAATTAAACACCATAGCTCGATTAATTATCGAATCAAAATTTTGTTTAGGAAATGTTTACAAAATAAAATTAGAAATAATTTTGATTTAAAAACGTCTACAAGCAATAACTTTTAAATTAAATCAAAAACTAAACATGGTTATTTGGGTTGACTGATTATTACTTATTTTTAAATAAATCTAACCTACTAATTATTGTAAGTTATTAAAAAAATCATTAAACTCTCTATTCATAATATTTAGTCCTTACAAAATGTATATTTTATGACGTTTCATTTTTTTCTGTAGTTAATATAAAAAGTGAAAATAAAAACTAAGGCAATTCTTATTGTCAACGTATATATTTAGTTTTTTTGACAAGAATTTATTACATAATTATAATTAAGATACCAAGTTATAGTTTAAAATTAAATGAAAACTTTTTTTTTAAATAAAGGTATTACTATATAAATAAATATAAGAAATCAATAATGGGTGTGACCTCCATTATTATTGATACATTCTTGGAGGCGTCTGCTCATTGACGCTATCAAGGTATCAATATAATTAATATTAATCGTTTCCCATGCGGTATCAATGGCTGCAATTAGTGCATTACGGTTTACTGGTATAAAATTTGGCCCTTGTTGTCTTCGGATAACAGCAAGTATTCGAGCCCAAACATTTTCGATAATGTTAAAATCTGGGCTTTTTGCTGGCCAGGGTAACAGCTCCAATTGCGCACAACCCGCAAAGTATGAATAGGGGCGTTGTCCTTTAACAACAAAATACATTATGAAAATGTTAATTCAACAGATCCCGAACTATTTTTTGGAGAAAGTATAGTTAATACATACTTGTTGGAAAATATAATCTTCGTCTGGATAAAACACTTCGACTGAAGGTTTCATAATAGTTTCCAAAATATCTAAATACGCAGCAGAATCAAGACGTCCATCGATAGCCCAACAAACTCCTGGACCCCGCGCGCTAACCCAACCCCACACATTCACAGAAAAATAACCACTTCGTTTTTTAGGACATATGTGATTATTTTCGTAACGAGTTCCTTCCATTCTAAAAACTTTTAGTGGTCCATCGTTGCGGCTATTGAACGTTTTTTCGTCGCTAAAAATCACTCGATTCCAAAATTCCAAAGGTTCGTTCACATATCGCCTTGCAAATTCCAGACGACGTCTCACTGAGAACTTCTTTCGCAGCAGCATTATACTTCTTTATTCCCATCTCCTTTAATCTTTTTGTGCAGTTATACGGCATCCGAAAAATGTGTATCTGCTATAGCCCTGGAGTATGTAGCAAATGGTTGTTCTGTTACGTAATGAAACAACTCGAGATCTTGAGCACGTGTAGATACTTTAGGTCTACCACTTCCGATGGCTCTTTCCAAAGTGTGTTCAAGATTCCATTTTACTCGGTAATGCCCTACGGTGCTTTTTGGTATATCTAACATACGTGAAATTTCACGCACGCTACGGCCCGCCGCTAATTCCGAAACAATCCGCGCTTTCAAATCAGCACCGAGATGAGGTGGCATTTTCACAACACTTGAAATTTTAAACTAAAATGGAATTTACATTTCTTACTTTATTTATTGGTTCACACTACCCCTTCTCAAACAGTAGGTAATTGTTTATTTATTACATACTTCTAATGACCAATGTAACAACCCTTAGAGCAATATGACTCAAAGGAAGTAAATTAAACAAGCAAGGATATTCTATTGTTATTGAAACTTATTCATAAAGTAAAAGCCATTTCCTTATAATGCTAATGGACAGGATTTTCTTTTAAGTATTAAGATTACAATAGAGGACTTATAAACTTTCGAAAATATCTAATTATAAATATTTACACTGCAATTGCGCTTTTTCCTTAATAATTTCTTAGCAATAACATACACGTTCTTGGTTTTAAGTTGTCATAAATTTGATATGATATAAATTTGTGTTTCTAATATTACATCACAAACTAATCTTTATTCGCCAAAAAATTGTTGCTTAAGTTGTAAAGCTTCGTACACACCTGAACAACAAACCGAGCAACAAACATAACAACGAACCGAAAGTCAAACAGAACGACAAACGATCTTTTATGATTTCCACAATCCGAACAACAAACGGAACGTTTGTGCTGTTCCCATAATTATTTTCAGTAGTTTTCAGTTCATATATATTTATTATTGAGAAAGAAAATTGCGGAAAACAAAAAGATAGTGCCAACCAAATTTTTACGCACAAAGAAGAGTAAAAAATTATAATTTACTTCGCTTTTTTTATTTTGGAAATTTCCCGCCCAAATGATGCTAATAGGGACATCATTTTTTTCTTGCATTCTTAAACACTGATTAATTTAAAACATTTTTCTTCTGTCAACTCCATAATATTACCTAAAACACAACAACCCACAAAAGGGGGACAAAAATAAATAATTTAATTCTCCCGCATAAGTTTGTTCGCCGTTTTGTTTAGATTCGTCCAAACCTGCAAACGCATTCGCGCGCATTTTCTTTGATGTCGGAGAAAAAACCGACAAGTTGCGGGAACGCCGCAAACCGTTCGTGGAACAATCAGGACTTGCGAATCTGTTCTAAAATTCGTACGTAGCACCGTCCAAATTAATGTTCCGATTGCCGTTCGGTTCGTTGTTCTGTTTGTTCCTCGGTTTGTTGTTCAGGTGTGTACGAAGCTTTACAATAAGCATATTAATATGAACTATATCTTATGAAAGGAGAGTTATGTAACTATAATTAACGACTTAACGTTACGTTAGTAGATTCCATTTACTATTTACACATATTTTCTTGGAACATTCGATAATTAACTATCGGGATATGATGACCCTATACTTCGCAGGTTGTGCGCAACTGGATACAAGCAAATAACTTGGAGCTGTTACCCTGGCCAGCAAAAGCCCAGATTTTAACATTATCGAAAATGTTTGGGCTCGAATACTTGCTGTTATCCGAAGACAACAAGGGCCAAATTTTATACCAGTAAACCGTAATGCACTAATTGCAGCCATTGATACCGCATGGGAAACGATTAATATTAATTATATTGATACCTTGATAGCGTCAATGAGCAGACGCCTCCAAGAATGTATCAATAATAATGGAGGTCACACCCATTATTGATTTCTTATATTTATTTATATAGTAATACCTTTATTTAAAAAAAACGTTTTCATTTAATTTTAAACTATAACTTGGTATCTTAATTATAATTATGTAATAAATTCTTGTCAAAAACTAAATATATACGTTGACAATAAGAATTGCCTTAGTTTTTATTTTCACTTTTTATATTAACTACAGAAAAAAATGAAACGTCATAAAATATACATTTTGTAAGGACTAAATATTATGAATAGAGAGTTTAATGATTTTTTTTAATAACTTACAATAATTAGTAGGTTAGATTTATTTAAAAATAAGTAATAATCAGTCAACCCAAATAACCATGTTTAGTTTTTGATTTAATTTAAAAGTTATTGCTTGTAGACGTTTTTTAAATCAAAATTATTTCTAATTTTATTTTGTAAACATTTCCTAAACAAAATTTTGATTCGATAATTAATCGAGCTATGGTGTTTAATTAGCGATACCTTCAAATATATTCTTTAAAGAAAAAATTAAGTAAGCAACGTAAATTACCTATTTTCTAAAACGTGCTTAGTGTAATGATTCATTCTACAGTCCTTCTATAAGATAACCCCTGCTGAGACTACCTGCTGTTAGAATTGTAAATGATACCCTTAAGCCCGCTTCACAATGTGCAAACTTTTGTTTACAGAAATTGTGGTGTCCAAGTTTTAAATTTCATGAGCAACAAAGTGCATTTCACAAAATTACAAATACTATATTTCGGTACTAAAAAATTGTTTAAGGAAAGTGATGGTTTAACGACATAGACTCCTCCAAAACATTCGAATTTTGTTGTGCAATACAATAACAAAATAAATCACTTATAAACTCCCTCAAACAAAAATACATTCTGATAAGTTAAAAATGGCAGATCGTATCAAGATGATTCTATAAAGCTGATCCTGATTTTCATACTCCATTTGATATATACTTGGTTATTGGAGCAGATGTCTACCACACACTTCTTGCATACGACCTAGTTAAATTAGGGAGATGTCATCCTAGTTTGTTAAATACAAACCTGGGTTAAATTATATCAGGAAACGTTTCCGAGAATTATATATTTCAACCATTCATTTCAACATCCTGTTTTCATCACTCCATTAACCACGCAAATAATACGGATAACTAAAAAAACACTAACAAAGTTCTGGAAAGTCGAAGAGATTTCCGAATCTCCTATTCTCTTTGCAGATGATAAAAAAATTTGAACAAATTTTTACCACTACTTCTCGAAATCCTCAAAATGGACATTATCAAGTAAATGTTCCTCTGATATTTGGAAATGAACATCTCCATTTTTAGGAAATCTTTTTCTTTGTTCAGATATTCTTACTAACAGTGGGTTAAAAAAACATTTCATTCCTCATTTGTGTGTAATCAGAAATGAATACGTTACAACCAAGTTGAGTGTGGTTATTGACGCGTTCTGTGAAACGTGTTCAAGACTCTCATTAAACGATGTTACTATAATGTATCGGCAGATTTTCACAAATCCTCTCAAAGTTTTCTGCAAAGCATTATTTGGCGTGACTCACGTCATCAATCCTTAAAATGTTTGAAACTGCAAACCATCACATACAGAACATATTTTACTCCCTTTGTTACCACTTGTGTATTAATTTAATTTAACTTGCACAAATGGTGTTCAAACTCAAATAATTAAAAAAAAATGTATCTCACCTTAAATCACAGAGATTGATTTTAGTCTAGAAGATTCTCCATGTAAAATTCAACAACTTTTAAATTTCGGTTCCTTCTCACCCTTTACATAATATTCCCATTTCAAAAAAAATTTTATCGTATCTCGCTCAAACTATTTTCTCGATTAAAAAATCTTACAATTCTTCGGTATTTAGTTTTGAGGAAAAATTCTGTTCTGTTTCTGATGAAAGCAATCTTGCTTATGGAACTTGTGTGTACATTAGAACTATTTACTTAGACAATTCGGTGTCTTGTATTTCATTGACATCTTAATCACGTGCAGCATTAACAATTCCTAGAATCGAGTTTTGTGCCATGTTGTTGTTGTCAAAATTAATTAAGAAAATGGTATCGATTTATAAAGGTAAACTAACTCCCATGTTTGTGACACTTTAGACAGATTTGCAAATTGCATTGTACTGATGTCACACCAGTCGATGGGCTGCGATTGTATCTCACAGAGTACTTAAAATTCAAGAACTTACTAATGACTATCAGTGGAATGTAATCATAAAAAATCATCGGATAATCCCACAGAAATGTTATCCCATAGTTATTTGAACTCTGATGATTTTATTTTTTGGTTTAACGGACCCAAATACGTGCTCAATTTGAAGTGCAAAATGTAGAAAAATTCTCCTTCTTGTTTAAAAATAGTCCCAAAGAAAGAAAAATGTCTTCAATTGTTATTCAATTCTTTAAAAAACTTTGTAGTTTGATATTTACACGTTTCTCGTCATTTTCTCAATTGAATAGAACAATCGTACTCCGCTCTCACTCTAATTGAAAAAAAGTTTAAGAAGAAGACTCTTCTCTACAAATCTCGCCTTTTCTAGATTGGATTATTACGTGTGGGTAGTAGATTGGAAATTACAGAAATCTTGTTTGAACAAAAAAATTCTCTTTTCTTGTTTTCTATAAATAACGTCGTCTCTCTCTCTCTCTCGCACTAAAGTTTGAACATCTCCGGTTATGCCATGCTGGTCCTTAGAAAGTACTACGTCTCATAAAATGAATTATTGGCAATTGCAGGTTTTGTTTTGGGTTTAATATGCAATCACTTCAACACATCATGGCTAATTTACTAAAAGACAGACTAACTGTAACCATTCCAATAGTTGGAGTCGATTTTGGCGGACCGTTCTTTATAAAATCTTCTCATTTACGCAAAGCACCTTTCATGAAATGGTATATAGATATATTTGCATGCATGGTGACAAAAGCAGTTCATATTGAGCTGGTGCAAGCTTGTCAACTGACACTTTTCTAGTCACTCTTAAGAGGTTTATTCTCAATGAAAAAACCTGTCGGTTATTTATTGTGATAATGCCACTAATTTCCTGGATGCAAAAAATCAGTTAAGGAAACTATACAATTATTTCCAAAATACTGATATAAATATTTCAAGTCAAATTACCTTTTGCAAAATAAAACCCAATAGACGTTCAATCTCCTCAGATCTACACATTGGGGAGGACTTTAGGAAGCTGCAATAAAAAGTGTCAAATATCACATTTTGCGCGTTGTAAGATCTACTCTCCTCACCGTTGATAAATTTGCCACCATATTAATTCAAATTAAACCTATTCTTAATTCTAGGCTTCTTATCGCTTTTTCAAATGACCCTTTAGAATTTCAAACGCTCACTTCTGAACATTTTCTTATAGAAACCAGTTTCTCAGCATACACCAAAAAAGATTTTTCAACTCAACAACAGGCAAACTATCTTTCTGGAAGCAATGTTCAAAGGTTCAGCAAAATTTTTAGAAAACATAGTCAGTTGATTATCTCATTTTTTTATAAAATAGGCCAAAATGAATGGCTGAGACTTGAAATTGGCAACGAAACGATTTAGTTTTGCTGAAGGAAGATAACACTGCCTCTGCATTGGCTTATGGTCAGGGTTTTGGAAACGTTAGTAAGCGCAAATGGAAAAAGCTGAGTTCGCCTAAAAACGGAACAGGGAGAATTCACACAATTAATAACCAAATTGTGTCTTTTTCCTCATACAGGTATCTCAGTGAATGTGCCTAAAATAAACACACAGTGACATTTTTTTTCTCGATTTTCAGATTTTTAGTTTATCGTGCAAAAAAATTTAACATTTTTTTGGTTTATTTATTTTTCACGTTTACATTCTCGTTTTTTCAGATTAATGTTTTCGTTAATCCGTACATATTTAATAGTTCTCGATTACACCAAATTACTTAGTGAGGTTCTCAGTTTTAGTGTAGGCGTTCAAATTTACGAAATTAATTTTTCTTTTTTTATTGCTAACGCTCTAATTGGTAAGAGCAGTATGTTGTGAAACATCAATTAATTATTTAATTATCAACAATTGTGAATGTCAGTCAATCAATACAAAATGCTGATGTAATTTTGTTGTTGTATCAAATCAAATTTTATTGTTCTTATATAATTCAACAAAGGAGTTGTTTTCTATATTTCAATACAATTCCTTAAACCTACCCAACTGTTTCCCTTTATTTCCCTTTCCCTATTGTTTCATTATTTTCTTTTCTTCCGTTCCATCCTCCTTCTTTTCCACTACTTTCTTTATCCATTGTATTCCTTTCCTTTTTTCCCCCAATAACCTCTTCCAATTCATTTCCTCTGGTCTCAGCTCTTTACATTTTTTTTACATGTTTGATATTCTCCCAATCTCCCCACACAATCTACATTTCCTCTCTTCATCTCTCTTTCAGTATTTGTTTTCCTGTTCTTCGTTTCCTGTCCTAAACCTTGCTATTAACCTTTTTTCTTCTAACTCTTTTCCCGATGTCAAATACTTTGGTATTTCTTTTGCGATTATTTCCTTGTTTTTCTATTATATTTCCCTTCTCCTATTTTTCCATCTCTTCTTCATATTTCATTGCTCTCTTTCTTGTTTGTATTTTTATTTTTCTAGTTTTATTTCTTCTTCCACAATATATCCCGGTGTGTCCTTTTTCTAGTCCCAATGACCACTTCCAATATTTTTCTTGAATCTTCTCCATTCCGTCCGTCCTTAAATCTCTGCTCCACACATCATAACGCTTTTTACTAATCTCTCAAAAACCTATCTTTTTTTCTCTGTATCTTTTCCGAAAGTTCTTTCTCCTAGCTCCCATGCTTCTCCTACTATTCTATTTCCTTTCTGCCTGAGTTCTCTTATTTAGTCCCTATCCTTGTTGTCGTATCTTTTCACATACCCTAAATATCTGTATTTGTTCACACTCTCAATCTATTTTTCTCCCCACTACCATTTCACCTCCCTTCGTCTTCTTTTTTTTTTTTAAATTTTATTATTTTTGTTTTCGGTACATACACTTGAAATTTTCTTTTTTCTAAGAACTTTTTTATTACTTTAATCATTTTTTTTTATCTCTTCTTTGTTTTTTGCTAAAGCGACAATATCGTCGGCTAATGTCAACACTCATACCTTTTTCCTTCCTATTACAATCCCTTGTAACTTAACGGACTTAACGGGCATCCCTGCTTTAGTCCCTTCTCCATCAAAATTCTCCTTCTAACCTTTTCCCCACTTTTGATCTCCATTTTGTCTTCTCGTAAACCTCCTATATTGGGTCTTTTATGTTGTTTTTTATCCTCATTTTCCCCCATTTTTCCATCTTTTTGTTAATTATGTGCTTCAAAATAAAAATATTATCTATCGTTTCTCTCTCTTTTCTGAAACCATTTTGCCAGTCCGGTATTAATCTCTTTTCCTCTAACTCCTTCTCTAACCTTTTTCTTATTATTTCTGCATATATCTTATACCCTATGTTTATTATGCTTACCCCTCTGTAGTTTTTCACATTTGTCTTGCTTCCTCTTCTGTATGAATATTCAATGTTTAAGAAATAAAATCAACTTTGTGGATGCGTATTTAACTGATAAATTTATTGATATAGTATGTATCACTGAACATTGGCTCAATGAACTGGACATTCATATAAATATTTTAAAAGATTTTAGAATAATTTGCAGTTTTATTAGAAAAGATAAAAAACACGGAGGATCAATGATTTTCTGCAGGAACAATTTGTTTTCCATCAATGACGTTGTTATCAGACAGGACATAATTGATCTATCCATTGAAATACACTGTGAGATTTCAGCAGCGGAATTTAATAACATTCAATTAATAGTAATTTGTTTCTATAGGTCTCCATCAGGTAACTTTAAATTATTTTTAGATACACTTGAACAGATCTTCAAGAAAATATATAGATGCACTAAACAGATGTTATCGATGATTTTAACGTGAACTTCTTGGACATTTATGATAACAAAACAGCGCTAATTAATGAGTTAATATTGTCATACGGTTTCACCTCGCAGTTAATTCTCCCACAAGAGGTGTAAATTGTATCGATAATTTAATTATAAGACTCGATACCAACTACAATTATAACATACAAGAAACAGGTTTTTCTGATCATAAAGCAATTACATGTAATCTGGAAATAAAAGTTAAGCATACACATAATAATACACACCAAGACTGTACAATAAACAGGTATATAACGGAGGAAGGTTTAAATAAAATGTATTTACAATTAAATAACACAGATTGGTCGTTTCTTAAATTAATTAGTGGAAACGCTGAGTGCAAATTTAATGCATTTTATTCTAAATTTATTAAGGCTTACAATGCTGCAACTGTGTCTAAAAAATTACAACTAAAAAAAGTAGTAATGTTTGTATCCAAAATTGATTCAATTCTAATTTAAAAACACAACGAGATGAACTTGCTTTTGTAAAAAAAATATTACAACCCATACCCCAGTGATAGTTTATGTACTAAAATTAAACAAATGAGAATAAAATACAATGCGTCAATTAAAATAGCCAAGAAACTTGCTAATGATAACTACATAACCAATGCCAGCAACAGAATTAAAGCCTCATGGAATATTGTTAAGAAGTTTACTAAAGCAAATAACCATAACTGTTCTTCGACCATATCAGCTATCGAATTCAATAAATTTTTTAATAATATTCCGCAAAAAATTAGTGCTAATATTAGAAATAATAAGAAGAACAATGCATTAAAGAACATTAACAAATGCGACAGCCTTGATTCCCAACTCAAATGCGAAATAGCCGAAATATCTTACAATAAGGTGAGGGACATCATCAAAATTTAAAACTAAACAAGTGTTCAGATGCATATGGAATCAATTCGTATATTTTAAAGAGAATGACAAATGCAATATTGATACCATTAACCAATTGCTTAAATTGGTGTATAAAAGAAAACATTTTTCCTAAATCTCTGAAACTTGCTAGAACTTTACCAATATTTAAGAAAGGAGACCGTAATGATCCAAATAACTACCGCCCCATATCGATGGTTCCTGTGTTTGCCAAAATTTTTGAACACATTATAAAAGACCAAATTATGGAGTACATGGAGAAAAATAACCTTTTTAATCCCTGTCAATATGGATTTAGGTCAGGACTATCAACAAATCATGCAATCCAAGAACTACTTAAACACATTCTCGATAGCCTAGAAAGAGGTTTACATTCAACAGCAACCTTTTGTGATCTGTCAAAGGCCTTTGATTGTGTTGATTCCAACTATCTTTTAATTAAATTAGAGAGGTTAGGTTTCGGTCGATCGTTCTCTAATCTAATTGGTTCTTATCTTACTGACAGATTTCAATTTGTAGAACACAATAATGTTAAATCCGATACTTTAACAGTGAACATGAGAGTACCTCAAGGTTCAGTTCTTGGACCGACTCTCTTTATTATTTTTATTAATGATGTATTTTCTGTTGATAATACTATTAAAATTTTATACGCTGACGATTCAACATTGGTAACTAAAGCTGAAAAATAAATGGATCTTCTGAGAGAGATGGCTAATGCACAAGAAAGAGCAAGAAAATGGTTCTATGATAATGGGTTGTGCCTAAATAACGATAAAACAACAAACATGATCTTTACATTACGAACAAATGATTGTAACCAAGAAAAGAGCCTAATAATAAACAAAACACACTCTACAAAATTTCTAGGGGTCATCATCGACGACAAATTGACTTGGATCGAACATTGTCATATTCTATCTAAAAAATTGCTAGTAACATCTTTGCATTACGAAATTTAGTGAACAATGTTTCCAGAAGTGTTTTGATAATGGCATACTTTGCTTTGATTCACTCGCATATTTCTTACGCTATAACAGCGTTTACAACGAAAGGCCATACGAATCATCTACGATATAAGTTATATGGATGACTGTAGATACTGTTTTGTGACGGCAAACATCTTAACTTTTCCATCGATGTACATCTACGAAACTATGAAATATGTTAAAAGTAACATCTCCAAATTCGAAACTGGTTATCATATGTACCCTACTAGGTATAAAAATATAATCAAGCCAACTTCAATCAAACTATGCAAAACAGAAAAGAGTTTTGAATTCCAAGGGTTCAATTTTTTAATCACTTGCCAAGACCGGTTCAGGTACTTCCCATAATTGAATTTAAAAAACTGTAAAAGCAATGTTATTAAAGAAAGCCTTCTATTCGTATAATGAATACTTATCTTATAATCTCACATAAAATGATTTTTAACTGTACTTACTATGTTTGTGATGTGTGTTTGTATGTATCCTATCTGTATATATATATATATATATATATATATATATATATATATATATATATATATATAAATGATAAGTTTTCGACATCTGAGTGTCGACTCGTGAAAGCGTTCACGTACGAAATATCATTTAAATATTGTGATCCCTCCAGTAGGGCATATAGTCGACAGCGCGCGTTTGTACAATAGTGAACTTACACTACAGTTGTCTCACTCCCGATGAGTCCCAAAAGGACGAAACAGCTGTCGGGTGATTCTCAGTGTTTGTTTGCTATTGTACAACCTTTTGCGTACTTTACTGCAGGCGATTCGAAATTTTTATACTTGCCAACTGTTAGGTTGGCTATAATTATTGAAGAATCGACTATGTAACTGCTTTACATACCTGTCGGGAAAGTTGCTAATATATATATATATATATATATACAAATACTTTATTATTTATATATTTTCTTCTATATAGACGATTATAAGCACTATTCTGTGATACTAACATAATAAACTATTATTATTATTATTATACATATGATTGCTTTCTTCCACTTTTTAGGTATTCCTCTCCTGTCCATATTCTTTCCAAAATTTATCTTAATTTTTCTCACGTCTTTTCCTCCGTATATTTGTCTTGTTTTCCTTGTGTTCCATCCGTTCCTTCTGCGTTTCCTTTTTAGTTTATCTATTGCTTTATTTATTTCTTCTTTGTTTATCCCCCTCTCTGTTTCTTACTTTTCTATTCCCACACTCTTTTTTTTCTCTACTTCTTTCTTTCTTCCTAAGATTTTCATACAATGTTTTTCCCATTTCTGTACTTCTATTCTAGTTTTTTGCTTTTTTATCCTCCATTTGTTATAAACTCTCATGCTTCTCTGTCATTTTTCATTTCTCCTATTCACTTCTCTATCTAGTTTTTATATTCATTTTTTGCTTTTGTACATTTTTCTTTAAAATTAGCTTTAATATTTTTGAATTCCTCTATTTCTATCTTGCCCTTTCTCCGTTTCTTTCTTCCATTCCTTAGCTCTCTTTTCCCGATCTTACATTCACAATTTCACCAAACTTTTCCTTTTCCTACTTCTTTTCTTTTTTCTACTCTATACTTTCTTTCTACTGTAGACTGTTCCATTTTGTTATCATTCTTTCCATATCGTCCTGCACTTCTCCTTCCATTTCCGATCCCTCCTCCATTCTCTCTTTATACATTTTTATACTTTTCTCTGTCCAAATTTTCATTTCTTCCTCTTTGTTTTTCTCTTTCTCTCCTCACATGCTCACTTTTAGCGGTTGGTGGTCTGATTCCATTTAATCCCATATTTTTAATGTTTCTATGTATTCTTTGCTTTTTCGTTTATTATTACATAATCTATCACTGATTGCCCTCTTTCGCTTATATATGTATATTCTCCGTTTTCACCTTCTTCAATATTTTTGTTCAATATTGTCCAGTTTCTGTCCTCACATAACTCCAGTAGTTTTCTTCCTCGCCCATTTATTTTTTTGTCCATTGATCTTCTGATTATCACTTTTCCGTTTATTATTAATCCTTCCTCTTTTTCTATTCTTGCATTGAAATCTCCCCCCAATTTTATTTTTTCTTCTTCCCCTTTCTTTATTTCGTCCTCTATGATTTTTTAGTTTTATCCATTTCCCATAGATCGTCATAATGATAAATTTTTCTCCGTTTTCTGTCTTTATTGTTGATTTCATCATTTTATTTTATTTTTTTTCTTTTTCTTCTTCCTTTTCCCATTTTTTGTTACCCCACTATTATTCTCTATTTTGCCCTTCCCTTTTCCCCTACCTTTCTGCATACTTATTTCCCATATAAACTCTTCCGGCATTTTTTCTTTCCAATTTATCCAATCCTTCTCCTCCATTCAAGTTTCTAGTATTCCCACTCTATTTCTTAGCTTCATACCTTATTCTTTGCTGTATTCCTCTTTTACTTTTTGACATGTCTCATCAATATAAATTTGAGTACCTCTCAGCTTTCCTTTCTTTCTTAGGTTCTCTATTTTCTCCTCTATTGTGTCCAGTCCTATTAGTATTATTCCTTTAGATATTTCTTTAATTTTTTTTGTTGTAATAAATAATTAAATATAAACTGGCCCTTCAAGTTTGTAAATAAAATTTTCTAAGATGTCTATGAAGCAAACGGGGAGACTTTTTTCATATCGAAGGAAGTAGATGACAATTTAAAGGCACCGTTTTCGCTCAGATGTAATGACAACAAGATAATTTTAGAATGGTTCTCTAAACCTACGCACTCAGGAAAATTTATTCTAATTACTAGATTAAGTTTACACAAGATGAATATTAAGACCAAGAAACAACAATGTGCTTTTATTCTAACATGTAATTAACAATCACCATGAGATGGACTTTGATAATGTAACTCTTCCAATAACAAATACACTTTAAAGTTTTTGGAAATGAGTGCAATTAGAATCTACAAAACACCATCATCAGATATTGAAAATGTACATGATATTTATACATATTTACTTAGATCAATAAAAAACATCGCATTTAATGGCTTGATGAGCGTTCGTTCCTCTCCTTTTTATATTATGTAAATAGATAGTATTGTGAGAAACTTGTTAAAAAACAATTTTGTTTTATCGTTTAACTTTATAAATTTATAATTAATTGTTTTACTTTTACTAATATAATTGTTTCTTTAATTTGGTTGGTTCCTTTGCATCTTTTAATTAATTTTAAGTTTAAAACCATGTTAATGTATAATTGATTTGTTCGTGTTGCCAATCATCATTATGTTAATTATTTATGACAATTTTCATATAGACGACTTTGAACTTTGTATTTACGATAAGAAAATTACTTTAATACGTTTACACATTTATTCTCACTTCGACTGTCTTTGTGTGTTTAATATTTTATGGTTAACATCGCAAGATATCAGTAAAAATGTAAGTTTATAATTAATTGTTTAAAAACTTAATTTTACAACTAATTGTCATAACTTTTTATAATTTAACATGTAATATTCTAATGCTTGTGTTCAAACAATTTTTGAATCTGGATGAAGTCGAAAAACAGTTGACGAAATATTGATTAGTAAAAAAATGCTTAGAATACTAAAAGCTTGGTCGATGAGAAAGAAATATTTCTCTATTACTTATTAAATCACAGAACCAAGATTGTGTGACAGCTATGATGTTTACAATCAGATGATAAAGCGTTGTTGTAGAACTCGCTCCGTTTTAAATGATTACAGTTGAGTTTCTTAATTAATGACTTTATGAGTATTGCAAATTGTTAAATATTTTTTGCCATTTGCGATTTTCTCTACAAATAAATTTTTTAGATTTAGTTAGATTTGATTTGCTTTGGGGTTCTATCAAAAGCGATGGTAACTGTTTTACCTCTTGGTGATGCTGTAACTTTTTCGCGTGTTTAATAATATTAATTACCCCCGTTTTTTTTTTATTATGATTAACTACCCAAATTCGAACTACTTGAACTGCCGCAAAGTGATTAGTAAAACAACGTACAGTTCCAGAAGTTTCTCGTGCAGGGCGGGATTTACCTGTTCAGACAAGGCACGCATTTGGATAGAAAAGGATACAAACGACGCACGAAAAAATTATTTATATCACTTTTTTACATGTAATTAGTACTCCGAAGTTACGTAGTTTTGATAAGAACTGTTTCTTCTCCAAAATTAAAACAAATAGGTAAAGCAAAAATTAATACAAACGCAAATACAAATAGGTGCATAAATATTCCGCAATGACCCCTTCTTCCGAATTATTATCGTTGTCAACGCGCATTTACACCTCCCTCTCTTCTTCTATCTTTTTTTATTAGCGTCTTACCTTTCTATTTTCTCTCTTGCGTATTCTCTTTCTGGTGATATGCTTTTCTGTTTTTTTGCCGTATTTCACTTTTATGCCTTTCATCTCTTTCTAACAACGGTACTCTTTTTGTTTTCCATTTTTCCTCTAGTCAATGCCTTTTCTTTCTGTTTGAATTTTTGTCTTTTCGAATTTAATTTTGTTTTTTATTAGGTATCCTAAAGTTTTCTTACCTACTTCTAAAGTCCATCTCTCGCATTTTTGCTCTATCCTTTCTAATTCTGTTTTCCTTTTACCTCCATATCACTTCCCCGTACTTTATCACGCTTTTGGCAAATTTTTCAATGGCCACTTTCTCTTAACAATGCCTTTCCCAAATATCCTTTCTTCAAATCCACATACTTTTTGTATCTGATCCCAGATAGCTAAATATGTCTAGTTTCTTTCTTTATACTTTTCTCCACCACCATTTCGTTTTTTCTCTTCTCTTTTTTCTTCTTAAATTCTATAATTCTGATATTTGTTTACGCCAGGTATTATTGCACGATTTGTTTAACGGGGAACCGTGCATTATCGTTCATAAAAATGAATTCATCGCCTATAAAAGACTCATAAGGTAGGGCATATACCTGAAGGATGTCTTCTATGTACCTCCGTCCAGTTAGCCGTTTATTGTTTACGGACACTAACTCTTTGCAACCTTCATACGAGATACGTCTCCAAACCATAATTGAACCGCAGCCAAAACCTTTAGTTGGCCTAAAATTACATTGCAAATATCGTTGGATAGGTCATCGGTAAACATGCATAATTTATCCGACATGTTAAGGCAAAATCGAAATTCATCGGTGAAAAGAATGTTGGAACAATGCTGCAAATTCCAATCCCTGTGTTCCTGGATCTAAACTAATTTATCAACTTGGTGTTGTCTGGTTATAAATGGGCATTTGGATGAGACTCTATCGGGTAGATCATCTTTACGTAGCTGATTTCTGACAGTTGGTAACGTAATTCACGTATTTCTGTCAGGAAAATGTCCGTTTGCAGCATCCGTACGATGCAGTGTCGCATACGGAGCGCTGACAATCTCAAATATAATGTCCTTTTCTCCTAGAATATTGCTCTGTTTCTCCAAGACATGCTACCACTCTTGAAAACTGTTCTGATGTACCGCCATTATTCTGGGGCCAGAATTAAGGTTATTCCTTCTGTAAGGTGAAAGAGGAGTATTTTTCTTTTATATTTAAATTATACTTCTTTTGTTTTATTTATATTTCATTTGTATTTATTATTCTCAGTAAATTACAATCATAAGAGTTGCACTAAGTTGTATTTATTTGTAAATCCACGCCGACGGCACTTTAGCCACAAAGTGATTTTGAACTGTGTATTGCTTACACTGAACTACTGAATGACCGTTTTGTAACTGTCAAGATCACCTTCTTGCTGGATAATCATTGCACTTTGGGGTCACTAAAGTTAATGTAACATTGAGGTAGATAAAGAGCTCTTATCATAATATTTGTTTGACCCTGGTCGCAGTTGTTACCACTGCCCGTTGACAGGAAGTGTTGACCTCGGTCACGCCTGTCAGTAGGCTTGACCATTGCACATGGTAATACTGAGTCGTTAAAGTTTTAGTATTATCCACGAATTAATTTATTGCACCTGGCAATCTAAAATGGAAATCTTCAAAACACTGACCGCAGTTACCCGTATTTTCATTGCACTTGGCAGTATTATACATTGGTCTAGGATAATAATATTAGCTTCCATTGCATACGGCAATAAACACTGGCCTCGGACACCTGGGATACCATTGAACTATGGCAGCATAATTAATGCAGTAATAGCATCAAATATGTGAACATATAAAAGTATAAAACAGTATCGATACACATATCCAACAAATACGCAAAAAAAGTTGCAGCAAGAATGAGTAAAGTATCCACATTTAATTGGCTAGAAAAAAACTACAAGCTTTATGGTGATAATCTTCAAGTAATAGATGTTCTAAAATTAGCATTTTATAATAACAGATTAACAAGATACATAATTATGCGACAATTTTTGTGGGGTATAGGTATACTTTTCTCATTCATTCCTTCTTTCTTTGTTGCAAAAAATACAATATCGTCCGCATATGCCAACATTACTACTTTTTTCTTTTTATCTTTATTCCTCAAATCAGTTTATTTTTGTAGGTTTTCTTCCTTGTCTCTTATATACAGGGTGTCTACAACCTCTTGGGTCAAAATTGGATATATTCTAGTTGACACTAAACATTTTGATGTAAGAAACCTATGGCCGGAAACGCATAGTTTATAATTTAATAAGTGTTAAAATAAATGTTATTTGCCTACTAATGCAGTAAATAATGATATATTTTTGACAAAATAATAGTAGGATACCGCCTGTGCCATGCAATTGTAAATAGTATAAAGTTTTATACAGAAAATGATTTATCATTATATTGTTAATTAACATTTAAATGCAAAAATGTTTTTTTTACCTTTTTTTTCTGAGTGAAAAGTAGTGAACCAATATTAATGGTATAAAAAAAAAGTTGTAGAAAATAAAAATACGAATAAAATGAACACCAATTTGACTCGATCAGGTAATACTTTCCAAAAAAAATCGGAAAAAGTTAAATATTTCGGTTTTTTTTAAAATTCGTAGATCCGTCATTTTTTGAGATGTAGCATAAATCTTTTAGGAAATAGGAGGTAATAATGATCAAATCTTCGTGTGTGCAAAACACTGCAATTGCCAAGCAATTAGTTTATACAAAATTTTGATTTAAATATTTTAAAGCAATATAATTAATTGAGGCTGTAGTCGTCCGATTGTCCAAAAAAAAAAAAATGTGAAGTTGAAATATAACGGAATAAAACGTATATTCTCATTTTTATATAAAATGATATTTAACATGCAAGGATGAATTAAAATGAGCGAGTGCAAGAAAACGGAAGGGTAGTGGGAGTACATATCCACAGCGAGCTTATATAAATTACCGTCCTCTCAAACGGCGTAATCAATTCAGAATTTATATTTACATCTCTTTTCCTAAAATTTTCATTGGTGTTGAATATTAATTTTTTTAATACATTTTTTGGAAGCCAGTTATTGATAAACATGTTAGCAACCAGTTTGAAATTTTTTTGCCAAAATATTCTGTTGGATATTTTTTTAATTCGGTTTTTTATGCCTTTAATTGTGTTAATTTTATGATGGAGAGCGTAGTTGGAATGGTAGTTGATTATTCTTCCAGAATGTGTTTTTTTGGTATACCAATCAATGATGATTTTGTTGTCCGTAGTTCTAATCACCTTGGAATCTAAGAAAAAACGTAATCTCAACTTCTTTTTTCTATGATAAATTGAATTTTGTAGTGAATACAAATTTCAATTGTGATATCGATTTGGTTTTCTAGTAAACAACAAATTATGTCATCTACATATTTGTAAATAAATGAAAACTCAAAAGATTTCTATTTTTTTACTTGTTCTAAAATGTAGTTCATGATGATTAGAGCAAGTTCTGGACTTAGAGCTTCTCCCTTCGAACATCCATCCAATTGTTTGTAATACGACCCATCGAAACAGAAGTAACTGCTGTTTAGGATACATTTTATCAAGGTGATAAACCATTTTTTTGTAAGTTTGGTATAATTTTTAATTTGATCCCATTTGTTATTAATTAATTGGAACACCAATTTTGCTAGAAAAATAAAATTTTTAAAAAAACGTTTATTGAACAACAGTAAAGTGCTCTTTGGGAACGAGATACGCACAATTGTTATTAAGAAAAATTATTTAAAATAAAAAATTGAGTAAACGTTCAAATTATAAAGTCCTGTGCCTACTTTTTAATTCAGAGCAAGTTGATATTGAAATCCTTAATTTTCTTACATTAAATATTTTAAATAAAATACAGAGGTGTTAAAATTTGCTACACAATCATTATTTTCTATTTTGAGCAGTTTCTCGAATGTCCTCAAAAAATCCAATTAAAAAATAAAAACATAAAAAAAATCAAAGTAAGCCCAGGAGTTCAAAATTTTGAACGTTTACTCAGTTTTTTATTCTGAACAATCTCGTCGGCAAATAGCACTTTATTGTTGTCTAAATTATGTCACAAATTAGTTTCCAACTGTTGATAGCCAGAAACCTAAAATTCAATTCCAATATTTTTTGTTTTTTTTTTAAAACAACCAAAGAATTGGGAGACACACTGTATATTAGTCATAGATATTAGGTAGTTTTAAATTTCCTGCTTTTCATGTTTAATTTTCAATATTAATTTACGTGAAAAAAAAAATCGCCACTATATACGAGTTCCACTTTTCGTTCTTTCTGAATTTCATTTAACTGAACTATTATAAAAATTTTACTGTTTTTTTATTAAAATACACTTTAAACGCTTACATTATCACAATATTTTTTTTTTATCTATAATATGTTGCTATGTGTGCTAAAATTGTGCCAGAAAAAAGACATGCATTATTTTTAAATTTAACATAGAAAACGCCTATGTCAACTTGTTCGTGGGACACATGGTATGGTGGATAAGAAAACAGAAAGAGAAGTAGAAACGTTTGTTTCAATCAATCAAATTAAATTTATTTGTCTTATTTAAATTAACAAATTGATTTGGTCTACATGTTACAATTTTACATATTAAAGTTTTTCTTCCTTTCTGTTATCCATCTTCTTCTGTTTTTTACCTTTTCATCTATTTTATGCCCTCTCTATTTTCTCCTTGCAGCACTTTCCTTCTTACTTCTTCTCTTATTAATTCGCTGCATTCATCTACCATGTGCTCTACATTCTCTCAATTTTCCCCAGACATCATACACATTCTTTCTTTATCTTTTTTCCAATATTTATTCTCATGTGTTTTTATTTCCTAGTCTTTACCTTGCTACCATATTATTTTTATTTTAGGTTTAATCCTGCTGTGATATATTTTGGTATCTCTTCTACCATCATATATTTGTATTTTGGGTTATATTTTGATTCTTTTATCTTCATCTCTCTTTCTTGTTTTTGATTGTCTTGGTCTTTTGTTTTATCTCTTCTTCCATTCTTCTTCCTTGCTCCCTCAATCTTCTTACCTATTCTGTCGCATAACCCCCTCTTCTATAGTATGCTTTTCTCTCTTCTTCTCTGTGCTTTGTTCTTTGCCATTCTACCTCTTTCCAACATTTATATAGAAATTTATTGTCATTTCTATCTTCCATCCTTTCCTCAAATTTTATTGCTCCCTTCCTGCTTGTATTCATATTTTTTCCATTTTTATTTCTTCCTCTATTAAATACCCTAGTGTTTCCCTCTCCAATCTTAAAGTCCATTTTCAAAATTTTTGTTGTATGTTCTCTAGTTCCTCCCATTCCATCCATCCCCAAATCTCCGTTTCGTACATCATCACACTTATTTTATTTTTTGACTAACCATTTTCTCTTTTCTACTTCTTTGCCGAATAATCTTTCTCCTAAACTCCATGCTTGTCTCATTATATTACTACCTTTTTTCCTTAATTTTTTTATATGATCACTGTCTTTATTATCATATCTCATTATGTACTCCAAGTATTTGTATTTGTTCACTCTTTCTATTTCTTCTTTTCCCTACCACCATTTCTCTGTTTTTCTCTTCTTATTTTCTTCTTAAATACCATTATTTTTGTTTTTTCTACGTTTACGTCTAATTGTTTTTTCTCTAAATATCTTCTCAACGTCATTATTGCTTTCTTCATCTCTTTCTCTTTACTTGTAAGAATTACTATATCGTCCGCATACGCAAGTGTTATTACATTTTTTCTTTCTATTTTTATTCCTCCAACCTGATCTTTCCTCATTTCTTCTTCTAGATTCTTTATATATATTGAAAATAGCATCGGGCTTAACTGACATCCCTGTTTCAAATCTTTTTCTGTCTAGAACTCCTTCCCTAACTTCCCTTTTACCTTTACTCTATTTTTTGTTTCTTTATAAATCTTTTCTACTGCTTCTATTATGTCTTCTCTTATTTTATTTTTCTTCATCACTTCCCATAATAGCTTTCTGTCTACTCTATCAAATGCCGCTTTTATATCTACGAATAATGCATATACCTTACCTCCTTTCTTTCCTATCTCTTTATTTACTAATCGTTTTACTATACAGGGTCACTGGCAATTGAATACATTCCTTTGGAGATCTGATAGAACAAGAGGTAAGGAGTAAATTTAACCCTAGTATGTATTACACAAAACTCAATGGATTTTGAGATATTTTGATTTTCAATTTTTCTTAAAAAAGTTGATGTTAATATGTTAAAATGTAATTTTCAAAAAATTTACGCCAACTTTGTGGAACTTTTTTGATGGACTACTTGCCCAACACTATGGTCTTGCGTATGGAATAAAAATATCCCTTAGCATTTCCATCATGTGATAATTTCAAAAGAAAAGCTTGTACAAAATAATTTTTCAAAATCAGATGTGATAATTCTTTGAAATTTTTTCAAATAATTCTCAACGCTTCTTGCGTACAAATTGTGTTAAAAAACAGTTCCAAAAAAATAGTAAAAATGAAGCAGTCGACGGAATTTATTATACTGCTGTCCACCATTAGACCTTATACATAGAAGTCAGTTGTAAATTAAATTAACAAGTACATTAGTACTTAATTTTTATAAATCTTGTTCAAAATGGGAGCCCCTATTACGTATACACGCACGGCAGTGTCTTCTTATTTCTGTTTTTGCCACTCTGTTGGTCAATGTATTCCGTATGGATGGGGCATTGTCGACTATCCTTTGTCCAAGGCCAAGCCTTGTATTGACTGGGGTTGCGTATACTATATCTTTCATACGACTCCATGCAAAGTAATTCAGAGGAGTTAAATCTGGACTTCGCCCAGGCAAAAGTATTGGGCCTGTTCTTCCAATCCAACGGTTAGGCAAACGTTTATTCAGAAAATTCCGTACCGTCAGCCTATAATGCGCTGGACAACCGTCGTGCTGAAAAATCATTTGCGCTCTGGCGGCTAAAGGAACATCTTCTAGAAGCTCCTGCAGGTGATTTTTTAGAAAATCTTCATAGATCTCTCCGTTTAAATGTTGAGGTAAAAAGTAAGGCTATTTAATAGGAGCTGCCAACCACTCCCCATCCATACATTTTCTGAAAATTGAATATTTTTGTAGCAAAATGCTCTATTAACCCAGTGTTTTTTGCTACATTTTTGAAACACCAGTACGTAATTCTATTGTTTCGGTAGGCGTATTGACGTACTTATCTGGTAGTTTTACATGCACTGAGTACAAAAAATTATTTTTTACAAGTTTTTCTTTGAAATTATCACATAATGGAAATGCTAAGGGATATTTTTTATTTCACACGGAATACCATAGTGTTGGGCAAGTATTCATCAAAAAGGTTTCACAAACTTGTAGTAAATTTTTTGAAAATTACATTTTAACATATTAACATCTACTTTTTTTTAAGAAAAATTGAAAATCGAAATATCTCAAATTCCATTGAGTTTTGTATAATACATGTTAGGGTCAAATTTACTCCTTACCTCTTGTTATATCAGATCTCCAAAGGAATGTAACCAATTACCAGTGACCCTGTATATATATATATATTATCAATTGTCCCTCTTCCCTTCCTAAACCCTGCCTGCCATTCTGGAATTATCTTTTTTTCTTCTATTTTTTCATCCATTTTTGCTCTTATTATTTCTGCGTAGATTTAATATATCCAATATTTGTTAAACTAATCTCCCTGGGGTTTTTCAGTTTTTGTCTATCCCCTCCCTTGTATATTGGACAAATAATCGCTTTTTTCCATTTTCTCCATGTCAATTTTTTTCTAGTACTTTTCTTATTTTTTCTCTTATCTTTTCTCCTGTGTATTTCCATTCTTTACCCTGCGTTTTATCTGTGCTTTCTGCTTTTCCCATATTTACTGTTTCCAGTTCTTCTTTTGGATGCCCTCTTCACTTTTTATTTTTTTTTCTCCTATTTTTCCATTTTCTGCTATGATCTTAACTTCTTTTCCTTGTAATACATTTCTAATGTGTTTTTCCATTTTTCTATTTATTGTTGGTTTCTCCTATTTTTCTTTGTTTCTTAATTGACTTACTAGTTCCCAAACCTGCCCTTCATTTCTGATTTTCTGCACCTTTTCTTCTACGATTTTTTCGATAATCCATTTTTTTCTTTTTACATCTATTCTTGAAATTTGTTTAATTTTCTTATATTTTTCTATATTTATTTTACCTTTTTCAATTTTTCTTCCCTTTCTCATTTCTGCTTTTTGCTTTCTCACATTCTTAGTTTCACCATTCTCACTTTATTTCCTTTTTTGTTGTTTGTCATTTTAAATATTTGCTTTTTCGTTGCCATTTTCATTTTTTTCTGTAATTCTTTTCAACTTTTTCGACCTCTTCTGCTGCTTCCTGATCTTCCTCCATTTTATTAATATACTTTTCTATACTTTAGAAACGTTTATTATTGACGGCACATTGACTGACTTAGTAAAATAATATGCATGTCTTTACTTCTGTATTACTAACACTATTTTTCTACGCTATGTATACATTTTGATGTCTGACACCTTGTTAGAAAATACGTATTCAGGAACAATTCGCCTCTGCAAATTTCACAAGGGCGTTTCGAGTGCGACTTATATAACTATGAAATGCTATAAAAACTGTTATTGCAATTGTACATGTTGTGAGACTTAAGAATTTATAATTTACATTTTATTCCTCCTAAATTATTAATTATTTTGTAGGTTGTATTCATCTTAATTCGAGATTGGATGTATGACAATACTTATTACAGATTTAAATTTGGATAAATTAAATACAATACTTAATTGAGTGTTTTTATGTTCGTCTGTTTAAAAAAGACTGGATACTAATTAACAGTTAATGAGCACTTACATCTTAACTTACAAAGTTCATAACCTGTCATAAATAGTAATAAGGACGTTTAAAAGGTTTGCATGAAATAAGCGTAACTCTGTAATTATGCAGTTATTAAGCATTGGATAAAAAATGTGTTTAAATAATTTTTGATGTGCTGTTTAATACTACCCAATATTTTATCAAATTTAGAATATTATAGAAAGCAAATATGTACCTAGGTTTATGAAAATACGACTCGTAATTTTGTAACTAATTTGTTTAATAAGGACAAACAGACGACCATTCGACGCGGCGCCCAGACAATTATTTTCCATTATATTGTACCTACACTAATTCATAAAAAATTAAAAAATGAAGGGCGTTAGGGATTTTTGCCTTGGAAACCGTCGCATAACTCTCTCCGTCATACAAACAATATACCTAAATAATTGATTATAATTTGCAACTATAGTTAATCAGCACTTATTTGTTTTTTTATTCATTAAAACTTAATGTGGGAATCCTTGAAAAACTAGTACTCAATTAAAATGCAAACAAAATTTGCAAGTTAGTATTATAGTCTGATTGAAGTAATTAGTCATTTGATATCGACCGTATCAACATTCACTTAATTATTAGTGGGTATAAACATCTATTAATAATATTATTATGTAGATTTAACATCGATTAGTTTCTTTTAGCAATGTGCCATACATTATCTTTACCTGAAGAATTGCAAATTATTGCAAAGAATGAACTTAACGAAATTCCAGAACGAGTAGAAGAAGATATAGCGTATATTCGTACGTGGTTACTGCAACAAGCTTACATAAATGCACGTATAGGCAAGTATAATTAACTATCAGTCCGAATGTAAATTTTCCCTACCCCTTACTTACTCTTAAAAGTGACAATTAGAAACCACCTTTATATTATTCTTGTTCCCCATAAAAATTTGCGTTCGCAACCACGTCAAATTAAAGATATTTCGAATAACCATTGAATATTAAAATGTTATATTTCTTTAAACGCAATAATGTTTCTTAAAAATAAAATTAACTACACCCTTAAGTGAAGCTTTGAAATATCTTTAGTTTGGGTTGTATCAGAAATGAAAAACAAATTCTAGTTCTAATAGGCATATTTGGATAGATGGAAAAATAATAAACAATTCTCCTTAGATGACTACACGTTACTTATGACTTTGCGCTGGTCTAAATTTAGTCTTGAGAAAACTAAAAGAAAATTAGAACTTTCTTATATCACAAGATCGGCTTTTCCAAACGTATTTAAAAACAGGGACCCGCTGCTTCCTAATTTACAATGCGTATTGAAACAGAAGTATGAAATTCTAATTGTGACAACGAAAATAATATATATTATTTATAAAACATTTTAAGCTTAGCCGCTTTTTTACCAGTTCAAAATTCCAATGACCCGCTATGGTTACTTTTCCGTATGGAAAACGCAACTCCCGAAACATTTGTAGTTATGGATATAATAAAGTTCAGTACAATGATTATGGATATGGCTTTACGCGAATATGTGTCTAGCACTATTGTTGGTAGAGCACTTTTAATAGATTTCAAAAAATATGTCTCAAGTTTATTTACTGTATTTACTCCAACATCTTTAAAACAACTCCTCACTTGTCTTTTTAATGTGTATCCCATAAGACTAAAGGCGATGCATGTTATAAATGTTCCAAGAGTTATTATTCCTTTAATTAACTTATGCAAAATGTTATTGAGCAAGAAATTGGGCGATAGAGTAAGATCTTGCGGTTATTTAATCTAGTAAATAATTTTGATATTATAGATCACGTATGACGCCGTAGGTGAAGAAAGTACTATTGTAAAGTATTTACCGAAATCTGCTCTTCCAATAGAAGTTGGCGGTACAGGAGAACCATTCGCAGATATGTGTGGTATAAACAAATTATTGTGTTTGAACAATAATACATGACGCATTCTTTTAGAAAAACTTAGAAACAAAGTTGAAAGTTATCGAGAATGGTTTATAGAAGATGACCAATATGGGTGTGATGAAAGTAAAATACCAACTACTTCTAAAGCAGATATTGATTTATCTAGTGTAGATGGATCGTTTAGAAAACTTAATGTGGACTAATAGATTATATAAGTTTGACAGCATTGTATACTTACATCGAGTTTAAATTGCGGAAACTGTTCGTGTAAGTTACTATACTATACGATTAAAAACATTGCCATGTTATTTTAATAAAATTCTATTGCACTAATTTTATATTGAGTTTTATTGACTATATACAGATTGTATCTAAATAACACCAACAAATTTTAAGGAGTGATTCTGCGATGAAAATTAAGGTGAGTATTTGGTAAAAATTTTTGAAAAATATTTCCCAGAAAAGTTACACCCCTCCGAACATTAAGAAAAAGGTTTTAATTTTTTATTTTCCCCGTATATTAAACTAAGGAAGCGGAGCCTTATAAATATTATTTGTCAAAAAAGCAAACAATGTAAAACCTCTTGCGTACTTTACTGCAGGCGATTCGAAATTTTATACTTGCCAACTGTTAGGTTGGCTATAATTATTAAAGAATCGACTATGTAACTGCTTTACATACCTGTCGGCAAAGTTGCTAACATTTTCGTACGTGAACGCTTTCACGAGTCGACACTAGATGTCGAAAAACTTATCATTTAAATATTGTGATCCCTCCAGTAGGGCATATAGTCGACAGCGCGCGTTTGTACAATAGTGAACTTACACTCGAGTTCTCTCACTCCCGATGAGTCCCAAAAGGACGAAACAGCTGACGGGTGATTCTCAGTGTTTGTTTGCTATTGTACAACCTCTTGCGTACTTTACTGCAGGCGATTCGAAATTTTATACTTGCCAACTGTTAGGTTGGCTATAATTATTAAAGAATCGACTATGTAACTGCTTTACATACCTGTCGGCAAAGTTGCTAATATATATATAGACATATAAACCGGCAGTTGTTGAGCCCGTAGAATATATAAACGGTACGCTCTCGGGCCCGAAGAAACGTTATTGAGCCCGACTTCGGGCTCATCAACGTATCCATGTGTATATTATCATTATACTATTGTATATGCATTGAAACGTGTAAATCCGAAAATTTGGCCGGGCTCATTTAGGATACGTTTATATATCCACTATATACAAAATAGTTCGAACGAATGCGCTGCAGAGGTCTCTTTTATATACACGTTCTCGTTCGTTACGGATGGTACGTTGAGTGGCCCAGTATGTGGCAACATTGAACAGGCCTAACAACGTACAAAAAACATATAGTCTGCGTAAACATTTTAGTGGGTAATACTATGTATCAGCACATTTTCCGACTTACACACGTTAAGTATTGTTTTGGCGACTAATCACTACTAAGTTTTTGCTATATTGATCTCATTAAAGTAAAAATTATACGCAATGTAAGTACGTGATATCATACTTTACAAAAAACAGCTATTAAATTAACATTAAAATATTGTAATAAAATAGTATATTATTCAATAAGTGGTAAAGAAGGCAATAACTCATCCAAATGAGTTATTGTCCTTTACCACGAGTTGAATACTATGCTTTATCTACGACTATAACATTTTCTGTTGAAAAAAATTTTTTTTAATTTTACGATGTTAAATTTTTAATTTATTTGACATTTGTTTAAAAGAAAACAAGATAGGTATTATGATCCCTTACGGTTGCTATGAAAATACGATAATCTGTGAGTTATTATAACTCACGCTTGTAACTCACGCATCCTAGTCATTTATACAATTATTCATCAAAATTCATTGAATAAAGACTATATAATCCAATCGGAGTAGATAAAATTATTTAAAAGCTTTAAATGCATATTATTTTGTTACTATTGGAAACAAAGGTTTTAATTACAACACGTTTTCTTAATTAATCCAATGAACAGTTTTTGATTATGAAGTTTCTAATTTTGCCACAAAATAAGTTAGTAACATAAGTTAGTTCGTTCGCGCGCTTCTGTAAAAGGTTCTAAAAGGATCTGGATCAAGGTTAGATTGATTGATATGATTATTTAAACAACGATTTAATGAAACAAATATTTAATAATATTAGCTTTTAGAATACACATTATAAACAAAGGCTTTTACAACAACCCAGTTTCTACCAACAAATATGGCTTTATGTTTATTTAAGAATTCTTCAACTTCAGTCTTCTTGGGAGGTATTTTATTTTTAATATGTCCGTTGAAATGTGTTTTTATTAAATGTTTCTGTTCCTCCGTCCATCTTTGTCTAATTATTTTAGTTTTCTGTGAAGTCTGCTCTTCTTCTTCACTGGAAGCGTCGGTAGTGGACGACCATCTCGATTTGGCTGAAATTAGAAAATGCTATGATTAAAGGCAATCAAAGACGAACAGACTAATATACTTACCAGATGTAAGAGTATTTTTTGCACCACCTCTTGATTTTTGTTTCTGATTGCGTTTATCTGTTTTAATTTTTTTTCGTAAACTCTTAATTGACTGTTTATCATCATCGGAAGTTCCGGTAGTGGGAGGCGATCTTGATTTGGCTGAAATTAGAAAATGCTATAATCAAAGACGAATAGAATAATAAACTTACCAGATGTAATAGTACTTTTTGCACCACCTGGTTTCTGTTTCAGTTTCCGTTTGGCTGTTTTAATTTCTTTTCGTGAAGCGTCTTCATCTTCACCGGAAGTTCTGGTGGTAGGCGGAGATCTTGATGTGACTGCAACTGAAAATGCAATAATGAAGCACCAAAATCGGTAGAGAGAAATGTTCTTACCAGATTTAACGGTAGTAGTTGAACGACTTCTTGATTTATCTGAGTTCATATCTTGTTCCTCCCCTGAATCAGTGTCATTGGAGAGGTCAACTTCATCCAAATTCATTCCTTTATATTTATTTCCTTTTCCTCTATTTATTGCAAGTAAGACTTTAGATACTTTAGCAGTTTGGAATACATCTTGCGGCAGCCTGCAAAAAATTGTATTGGTAGCATACATGTATTATTGTAATGTAGTGGTTATCTCACCTGTAATATTCCTCATGAGTTTTTTTCGTGTGGCCCATAAAAGTTGCAAATTGTTCTGTCAGAAACATTGTTTTAATTCAAATAGTTCTTAAACAAAATTTAAAAAAATACGTTTTGAGTTGGCACCCCTTTTGTTTGAATATTAATCGTTACGATAAAGTTTTACATTGTTCTAGTTGTTCTAAATACTGTTTCAAAAAACAAATCCATAACTTAAATTATAGGGTTAGAAATTCAAAATCAAATATTTCAGCTGGCACCCCTTTTTGAAATGTTTGAAATTTTTGAAACTGTTCTACATTGTTCTAGCTGTTCTAAACATTGTTACAAAAACAAAAATTTATAACTCAAATTATAAGCTCACAAATTTAAAGTAACAATTTTTGAGCTGGCACCTTCTTTAAATGGTTTCAATACTGTTCTACATTATTGTAGTCCATAACCCAAATTATAGACCAGCAAATTAAAAAACACAATCTGTAAGCTGGCATTCCTTTTTATTAAATCAAACGTTGCAATATTGTAATACATTAGCTGTAGTTGTTCTAAACATCATCACAAATGAACAAATTCATAACTTAAGCTATAAGGTCACACAAAAAATACAAATTTGAACTGACATTAATTATAAGCTCATAAATTATTTCTTATTAGTTCTGAATTGTACTAAGTCTAAGAAGCTCTACCTTTAAATGCATTTTTGGGTATCAATCACGACATTTTAAAAAAAAATGACGATTTTGCTATATTAATAATAGAAATATGTAGTTCAATAATAGTTATTTGTTATACAAGACGGTAAAATTATTTTTTATCGACAAGTGAAAATGTTTAATTTCAAGAGTCTATAATGAAATTTTACCGTTGTGTGTAACATTGTATTTTTTTTATTGCGAACGTTAAAGAAAAACCGCGAGAAAAGCTCAATAATTTTGCAGACAGAAATAAGAAAATCAGTCAAAAATTAAATTGCATTTGGTTCGTTTGGTATGTTGCTATACCAAATAAATAATTGTTTCACATCAATAATAATAATAATAATAATTTCAAATAAAAATAGATACCTACTTAATTAAAGAATTTTATCTATCCTTGCTGTTAAAGTTCCATTTTATCTACCCTTACGGTTAAAATGGTACTTTAAGCTGGTGTTTTGAGTTGAATAAAGTATACTGTAACCTTCGCAATAAAAAAAAAGTTTTTATTTTGGCCGAAAACTGCAATAAAGATAACGGTCTATTAAACAAAAATGTTCTTTTAATTACCTTTAATGAGTATAGTATATAGTCCGGGAGCTCGCTTAATTTGTTAATAGGTAAAACAAAATATATAATAAAATTACCCTTTGAAGTCATTCAGATCATCTGGGCCCCTATTCTTGATTTTTGGAAAATTATTTTCTCATGAAAATGACGAAAATTCTAGTATGTTTCTGCGACAATTATGGTAATTGTAACTAGAACATTGTACAACAGTATTGCAACGTTTGATTTAAAAAAAGGCGGAGCTGGTCTATAATTTTGGTTATGGATTTTTCTTTTTGGAAAAATGTTTAGAATAACTAGAATAAAGTAAAACAGTATTGAAATTTGAGATCATTTAAAAAAAGGGTGCCAGCTCAAAAATTGTTAGTTTTAATTTCTGAGCATATAATTTGAGTTACGGCTTTGTTTTTGGAACAAAGTTGAGAACAACTAGAACAATGTAAAACTGTATCGTAACATAAAAAAAAGGAGTAGCAACTCAAAACGTACTTTTTTAAGTTTATTTGAGAACTAATTGAATTGAAATAATCAGGAACAATTTTTAAAATCAAACATTACGAGAAGTAGGGTACGTACATCAAAATTTCTATTTTAATTAAAAGTTAGATTATTATTTGATTATTTTCATTATTATTACATACAACTTTGCTCTTTAGTTTTTCCCCTAGGACTTGTAGTTTTGGCGGAAATCGAGATAAATCGTTTTTACCCATAAAAACCTTAGATTGCCCGTAAATTATTATTCCTTTAATTCTTATTATATTCTCTTTCTTTTCCAACAGGTTTCATTCTACTATTATTCTTTTTTACTTTTGACCAATTTGAAATGTTCATTTCTGTTCTATTGTAGATACATAGAAACTACTCTGTAACTGGAAAGTGTTTCACAATATGTGTTATATTTTACACTTTATTATTTCACTTAAATAATGCAGGCTATTTTCTAATTGAATATCAATATCTAAGGAAGCGATTTTTGGGTCCATTTTAAGAAAAAACTTTACTTGAATATATGTCTTAAATGTCTGAACTTTTGAGATATAGGGTGGTAAAGTTTTTAAAATAAATAATTTCTTGTTAATATTTTTAAATGAATTTAGCTACTCTAACGAAATTTGGCATACATGTACAGGGTGTCCCATTTTCAACACTTGTATATCGTATCTCCGTAATTGTTAGTGCAATCAAAAAAGTAATATAGGGGCAACGTGTTCTTTTTGGGTCACACTTAAAATAATAAAATAAAAATTTGAAGATGTTTCCTCGCTTAAAAGATACGAGGGAAAATAAAAAAAATTGTCAATGAATTTTTTTTTAGTTTTGTTTCTAATAGCTTCTGTTTCATGGTTTATTGCGATTTAAAGTAATGGAGTTTAAATAAATCGCCTAGGAAACCAATAACTTTATGTTCCATTTTAAAAAATGAGGTTAGGTCCGATTACTTTTTTACCTGAACTCGTATCCTCATTTTTGAACCGGTATATTATTCAAACACTATAAAGAAACGTGAATTAATTGTTAATCAGAACTTTAATTGTTAAATCGGTTACAGAAAACAAAAACCTGGAAATCGGCTATTTTTAATTATCAGCTTACTCATACCTAAAAATGGTAAATTATACACAAAAATTATTTTATACTGAATTGGGTAATTACATTTAAAATTAATATTTCTATTCGATGAATTGGGTTTACTAAACCAGTCTGTAATAATGGTTTCTTTTAATTAGTATAACATTTAAATAATTAAGTGAATTGTTTACTTCCTGTTCAAATGTAAGCGATAACCTGCTGTGATAGTACTATATTAGGAGATATTCCATTAGATCAATTAATTAAAGATATTCCTCCCCAGTTGACAATTCCGCCAACGTTTATTAAAAAATATGTTGAGGGTTTATTTTTAATAATTGACAAAAATATATTGACTTACCTTATACTAAATGCAACAACTATCATTAAATTGGGAAAACAAAATTTTAAGTATAATCCAAAAACAGCACATGACAGATACCCTATAAGTGTCGTAAATCGGACATCCTGAACTATGTATGAAAAGCTTTTTAATGTACCACATTTTTTTATTTTCACCGTCGCGACGTACGAAAGGTGACCTTCTTGTTTTTCAATCCGATGCGCGTTTTTCGTAATAAATAGAAAATGTTTCTCTGGAAAATATTAACAATAACGTTAATATGACAATTTTTTTAAGCGAAAACCGTGCATTGGATTAAAAATCAATCAATCAATGGATCAAATGTGCTAAGATATTGATGGGAGCGTTCAAAAATAATTTTTATTTCAAGAGAAATCAGTGACATACCATCAATGCCGTACCTAAATATTTGAACAATTTTATTAATTTCATTCTAATATTCGTAATTATTAATTACATAAAGAATAATGTTAATTTCTTTATTACAAATGTACGAATTGCAAGTTCAAAATTTTGTTTATATCTTATATAAATTTATTTATATAAATTGAGTCCCCAGATAAAATAAAAAAAGGAAAACAAAAATTAAACCTAGTATTTACTTTTTATAAATAATGTTTAAGCACACTATTTGTATGTGTATACGAATTATTATATTATAGGAAATAAAAACAACAAATGAAGCAAGATAAATTTTGAAATACTTACCACTACAATTGAGAGCCATCGACACTAGTTTTTTAGTTCTAGAATTCATTTTAGCACATAAAAACTCACGATTTGCACACTTCAAATTGAACAAACGAACTGAATGATAATATTTTTGAAATTAACCAAGAAGACATGGTAATGAATATAACAAAAGGCTTATTAGAATTACTACATCCTGTGTTATTGAAATGGGTACCATAATTAGAAAGTGCATGGGCTTTGTTTAGGGATTAAAATTGCTAATGTGTTCAATAAGCTCATTAACAGAAAAACAAACAAACAAACAGAACAAACAGAAAAACAACAAAAGGTTATTAAAAATATTTTTTGGTTTGGCAGAAAATTATTTTGCAAATAATCGAGCGTTAATATGTTAATCTCTATTTTTTAAAAATATAATCTTTTGTTACAAATTGAATAGATACTTCTTGAAAATAAAGTTTTCTGCAAGATTTATGTTCGACTATGAAACATCATTTTACAATTATTTATTATAATTCCGTTTTTTGTTCTTAGATAATTTAAGTTCTACACTATAATAGACGAATGATTTTATTTATTACGCGTATCAAGGTACGCTTTATTATTTTACTTATTACATTAGTATTTTGGTACTTTTGTACTACTGCTATCAAGTATTAAATTCAAATTCAAACTAAATAAAAAAATAAAAGCTGGGGCACGTCGATTGCTTTCAAACCTTTAATATTAAAGTGGATTTTATACAAAAAGAATTAATTGACTAGGGATACATAACTAACGTTTTTATCTTTATGAATGTTAAATCGAATACGTTTCATATAAATCTGATCAATTTATAATGACGCTTGCAGTCGGGTCGGTAACAAAGAGAATTAAAACTAATTTTGTTTTGTCTATAAACCAGATAAAGCTCTAGAACTTAAAAGTATCGATGGTAAAAGTTAAATTAAAAGTCTTAATTTAATCAAATTACTTAAAACTCGAATAGTCTTGGCTTGCACTTTATATTGAATTCATATTGGATACTTGAGAGTTTTGAACAAAATAATTTTGTTTTAGCATTTTTTAGATCTCTCTCGAGCCTTTGATTATGTGGCACATCTCCTAAATAAATTGAAAACATTTTATAATTTTGATGAAGCTAGTATTGCGCTCATCAGATCATACTTAAGCAATAGAAAAAATAAACAGTCAATGTTGTATTTTCTGATAATCGCTTCTTGCGTAATGGAGTACCTCAAGGTTCAATTTTGGGCCTTTATTATTTCTTATATATGTTAATGATTTACATTTACATTTCCAAAATGAATCGTCCATTATTCAATACGCAGATGACACGGCGATATTAATTAAAAATTCTTACATTGCTCTACTAAAAATCTTATACTAATATAAAGACAATAAAACTTTTATTTACACTTCGACCACATAATTTTCAGAATAAGAACTCTAAAAAATTTTAGAAATAAATCTTGATCCTAAACTACAATTCACAGACCGTATAAGTCAATTGACCAGAAAATTTAACAGTGACATATATATTTTAATGCGTTTAGAAGACAATGTTTCATCAAAATGTCTCAAAATGACATACTTCGGATTAATTCATACTCATTTAAATTACTGTAGTATCATTTAAGCAAATTGTTATAGATCAAACTGAATATTCTCGTTGCAACGTAAAGCTCTATGTGTTTTAGGAACAATCGCTTTTAGAAAAGGTTGTAAGCCAATTTTTATTAAATTAATAATTATGACACTGCCGTCACTGTTTATTTTTAATTGCATCACTTATGCTAAAAAAATATGTAAAAGTTTTACATACAAATCAGATGTTCATAATTATTACACGAGAAATTGTGATAAAATAGAAAAATAATTGTATAGATTAAGTGTAAACATTAAACTACCATCACATATACGTGATTTAACTATTAAACAACTCAAACAGGAAATACAAAATTATTTACTAACAAAGGCTTTTTAGTCACTATCGGAATTTCTTAATTGTAGAAAAGAAGAAATGATAAGTTAATTATGTATCATAATTGTTTGACGGATGTAAATACATCTTGTGTAGAAACAAATACAAATGGTAAATACCGTTTAACTTATATAAAAGTACCTTTGATGAGCCCGAAGGGACTGGCAACGTTGTGGGGCTCATGAAAGAACTCTAAATATATTTTCTGTATATAATCGGGCTCCACAGCGTTCTGTATTTAAGCGCGGGGTACTGGGCTCAATAGCGGCCTGTTAACGTATCGGGCTCAACAAGATACCGTCTATAACTATATATATATATATAAGATTATACTGATCTCCTGGGGCACCATACATGACACTTACATCACAATACAATATTTGTGTAATGTACCATACGAATAAATAAATAAATAAAAGTGACAACATTATTACTGCAGATTTTAATAGACAATTCTATATAAATTCTTTTTACAACATGTTTAAAAATTGATTTAAAAACTGTTTTAAAAATCAATTTCAAAAAACCTCTCTTTCACAATATATTCTTAATTCAGCCCCTGTTTCTGATTTAGAACCATCCGTGTACCAGATTATACCGTCTTTTAGATTTTCTCTTTGAAGTCAATCTAGTCAATCCGATGTAGAATGACCACTTGAAAGAGTGAGTTGTCAATGCGCTTGTTCACCATATGATCAGATCCCATTTGAAGTAAGGACTCTTTAATGTCTGCCAAACGTTTTAAGTAAGAAGAGTTAACTTTGATACTGGCTGAGGATAACTGAAGTCTGTATGCCGCCAGCCTTGCTTCCCCTTTAATAAATATGTGCAGAGAGGTAAAGTCTAGTATTACTTCAAGTACTGCAGTGGGCGTAGTTTTTAGACTCTTGTTATACTTAGACAAAGAAGTCTTTGAATCTTGCTTAGTCGCAGGAATGCGGTCTCTTCTATGACTTTTGACCACCATACACTAGCCGCGTAAGTAATGGCGGGCTTTACCACCTTTGTGAACAGCCAGTGTACCATTCCTGGTCTAAGCCCCCATTGTCTGTCATAAATTCGTCTGATTACCGCTAAGGTAATCTCCGATTTTTGTATGACTTTTACTATATGTTGGTTCAAGATAATCTTGGAGTCAAACATTACCCCTAAGTATTTTACCTCTCCAGATATAACTAGTTTATGACCATTTAAGAAACGAGGTCCTAATCTGTCTAATTTCTTTTTGCGTGTAAACGACACTATCGTGGTCTTTTGGAAATATACTTTCAGTCCTTTCCTCATACACCATCTGCTTACTACGTTCAGTGCACGTTGCACTGCAAACTTAAGTTTCACTAGAATGGAAAGATCGTTTGCAAACTCCAGAGAGAAGTAGCCTTCTACTCCTACTTGAAGGCAATCTCCTGCTACCTTGATTGTTAACGTGTGCTCGAAAAACGTTGTAACTACCATCCTTTGTCTTATCATGCAATTAATCCACCTACAAGTAATTTCTTCCAGACCACGTCTCCTCAGGGCCGTGGATATTATAGATATCTAAAAAGGCCGCCAACATAATTAGTTTATTATCCAGAGCGTTTTCAGCTCTAGTAGTTAGAATACTAAGAGCTGTTTTTGTAGATCTTTATGAAAGGTATGCATCCTGGTCTCGGGATAGAGGACTGGTCACAAGAATCCCTTGTCTAACATGCCTGTCCATAATTTTCTCCATTGTCTTTAGTACAAATGACATTAGACTAATGGGTCTACAGGCTTTTGCTTGGGAGTACTACCAATTTGGAATAAAGTATTACTTAATAATAATAATAATATTGATAAATAAAAATATATCTATAATTCCACGCTATAATAAAATAGTTATATAAAGCATGCCAGTCTTGGCCGTTCATATAATAAATATATTCCTCTTTATTAAGCACTGTTTTGTTCAGCCATTTTTTTTCTAAATTCTTTTAAAGCAAAACAAAAAGTTATTCAAAATAATTTATATCAAATACCTTTTTTAATTTTCATCCCCGAATCACCTTTTCCTTTTTATAGCAGAAATGCAATAGAAACGCAATTAACTGTAATATGTTGACCGCGACGGGTCAAATAATACCTACATTATACCTACCCCAAGCTCCAAGGTGAAAGTTTAAAACTTGCGGAACTTTTTGAGGTGCCATATTCCTTGTTTTACTAAGCTAAAAGAACAAAGAAAATGTAAGTTTTACGAAGAAGTACAGTCCAGAATGTCACTTTTGCTTCCAAAATGAAGTAATTTTCTAAGCGCTTGAAAAATGGAATTATAAAAAAAATTGACGCTAAGTTTAATATATCTGTTCATATAGAAGTATTACGTCGTTGTCAAACGCTATAGCGGGCCAGGTAAGAATGTAGATAAAGGTAAGGCTTTAAGCAGATCTCCAGAAATCAATTACAAATACCATTAGTCATTGACTTCAAGCACCAGAAAATCGAAAGCTTAAACGATAATTTTCAGGTAGCGTACAAAATATACAAGACATATTCACTAGTATAAACTAATTAATGCAAACAGAAAACTGTAACAACACACATTTCACTTATGCCACTAATATAGTTAGTTTACGATAGCAATAGAATGACGTCACACAGCAGTTTGTTACACGTTTGCTATGTTTGCATATAACTTTGCTTTTTTGCTACCTACACTTCTAAATACAGGGTGTTAATACTAAGTGGTTACACCCGAAAATGGCAGTTAGATCTCATTAAATAAACAACTTTTTTTAATTCCAATTTTTGATTTTGTACCCCGGTTCGTAGTTATAGCTCTTCTTTATGTTTTTCGAAAAATCGTCATAACTCCTTTATTTTAAGGACTATTAATAAAAATAATAAGTTTCTGAATTAGCTTTCGATTCTCTAGAACATTTGTATTTACAACTATTTTCTATTTTTTCAAATAACAAAATGGCGACCGATCAAAAATTTCAAACCAAAATATTTTGATAACCACTCGATAGATTACAAAGTACAAAATCAAAAATTGGAATTAAAAAAAGTTGTTTATTTTAATGAGATCTAACTGCCATTTTCTGGTGTAAACACTTAGTATTAACACCCTGTATATTGCAACATCGTGAAGTTTTGTCAACTTAACATAAGTAAAGTAACTATAATTTACATTATCGTAACAGAAAATTTTCAATGTTATAGTAATAAATTACTAAGTTTGACATCATTATATCCTTTATTTATTTATTCGTATAGTACATTTTAAATATTGTATGGTGATATAAGTGTTATGTATGGTGCCCCAGAAGATCAGTATAAACCTGTGTAGTGTCGTGACGAAACCCTTGCGCAATAGTGGATTGGTTCTTCTTGACAAAGTATTTGCTTCAAAGTTTAGGAAAACCACTAAAACCTAAACAAGCCCACCGTTACCCACCTTAGTATTAATATGTAATAATATTAAGTAAGTGTGTAAACATTGTAAAAGGTAAATAAAAACATAAAATATAACAACACAGCCATTGCATGACGATATATAATTGACCGGTCTAAGGGTCAGTCACAACAATGACAAAAGAAATAGTAGGTTAAAGAAATAGCAAAACAAAATAATGGAAAAACAGATAATCAGGACAAAGAATACAAAATGTTGCTAAAGTTCAGATGTTTTTCAGATTTGTAAGCCACAGTATAGTTTCATCCGTTAAATTATGAATGTTTGGAAACCCTCCTTTAAATTTTGTTAATTGACAATGCTCTACAATATGTGTAACGGTCTCTGGTTTGTTTCTACAATCACAATTTGGATTAGAAATTGCACTCTATTTAAACAACATAGAGTTGCATTTTGAATGGCCTGTTTATATGCTTTGTGCCTCACTATTTATTATTGTATAATAAATAAATAAAAAGCTCGTTTTAATTTCGCGAACCAAGACGTTCCTTGCATTTTATGAAAAATATCGGTTTAAAACTCACATATAAAACACTTTCATTGGTTCATACGTGTGCTATTTGATATTTAGCGATTGTTAAAAACTATTAATTATTATCCGACCAACAGAAAAACTAGTATCGGTATCGCTGATGATAACAGCTTAGCTGTTAAAACACGTGTCCGAGTCAAGTTTTTGGTGCAGTTTTTGGTGTTTTTCTGTTGGTTGAATAGACGCTGCAGTTGGTGTTCCTTTCCTTTGAATTATTATCCGGTACAGTTTTGTACTTGTTGTTAGTTACATAGTACCTCGAGTTTCAATTTGCTTATCGACCTTCGACTAACTTAGAGACCGATTTCTTAAATATAAACATACAAACTGGGAGGCTTTTTTCTTAATTCCTACATAAACAATGAAACCCTACAAAAAATTAACACGTTAGCAATTCTTACTATTAAGCCGAGGAGTGTAATTTTACTAATGAGTCTAGACAAAATATAATATGAGATTTACGTTTAAAAACAACACAACTTTTACGCTTGTCATAGAACAAACAAAGAGTTCATTGAATCACCATAGAAATGTGGCCAAGCCTTCTAAGAAAGCCTTTCATAAAAACCATCAAAATAATCTTTTTCCTCAAGCTTAATTAAGAACACGACAGATTTACAAAACCGAAACACACTTGATGTTTTAACGCAAACGCATAATACATTAAAATACAGTACAACCTACTTAAAACGAATATTTCAATAAAGCCAAAAGAATTTACGCATAGAAAAATAATTTTTACCAACCAGAAGTGACATTAAAATGACGTCACGCAGTACTTTGTTTTAAGGTTGCATGTTTGCATCCAACTATCTTTTCTACTACTTTTACTTCTAAGTATATTGCAACATCGTAAAGTTTTGTCAACTTAACATAAGCAAAGTAACTTTAACTTATATTATGGTAACAAAAAATTTCTGAGTTTGGCGTCATCCTATTTGTAATCTAAACAGACTTTATTTGTATTGTTTCTATTTCTGTTTCCTAAAAATATTTGTTTATTCATGTACATTATTGCTATTGTTAATTATTTACTATCAGTTGTTTGTTATTTTGTATAAGTAGAAAGTTAGATTATCACACTAGCATCAAAATTAACTGTCATTTCGGGATATTTATTGAAAGTAACCTAGTTTAAAAATTATTTCATAATAAAACACTTTTTTTTTGGAAAATGTCAATAACTATTCAGAATTCATTATACAAACGCATGTAACGGTTGCAGTTCACAAATAATAAAAAATAAAATAAAGTGACGGCTCTAGCGATGCAACCTAGAAAAGAAGGAACAATAATATTAGGCATCAAAGTAGCGCACTAAATTCGTGGAAGATCCCGTATTTATAAGCGTTTGCACAGCAGTGTCCGGCTGAGTCGGTGAGGTGAGGGAGGTCCTTGAGGGAACTGAAAGAAATAACTGCTGCGTATCAAAGCTATACCTGCTGAGGAACAGAGAGAAATAAAACCGGCCAACAGGAATTCATTTGGTTTTACATAAGGTCTACTACGCTACATTAAACACAAATCAGAGAGACAAAAGACATATAAATATAGCAAAAACAATTTAAAATATTCAAAGAATCTGGGAGAAATAAGAGATTCTGTAGCATGAAACTTGCGTGCATTAGCAACAACCAGTTAATTAGAGTTCGCGTTCAAATGTGTCATAATTTAGTTAAGTTTTCGTTTGTTAACCCCAAATTAAAAGTAGCGTACCAATTTAAGATTGGTGATTAAGGAAACTCGACGTACACACATCATTTACACACGGTGACTGGTATTACACTCGTTCTAATATGAAACTTAGCTCTTGCCAACTCACAAAGGCCTTTTGTTTTAGATTCACCCACTTCATTTACAGCGCCCCAGCTCTGAGAAAGCTAGTGAAAACAACACCGAGCCTCGGTGGATGGAGACTACCCCCAATAACAATTTTTTTAAACACTAGAGATTAAACCGCTTGATGCGTTTCAAACGCATGCAAAGTGAATAGGTTCCTTAAAACAATAACTTGGCTGTGGACTGATGCATGTAGTTCTGATAAGGAAGGTCCTTGCTAACGACGGTCAGTTGACAGCTACTAGAAAATCAGTAGCATTTTTCTGAGAAAGATGAAACGACGCAGCTCTAGAAGCAGATCGTTGTCTTCGTAATATCAGGAACGCAGGGTGCGTGACCCACAACCGCTGGAGTATAATCGGCCGTGCAGCTCTGAGGTCGGCGACGGCGTGATAACCGGACGTTTTGTGTAACGAAGGATTCCCAATTGCTTGTTCTAGCGCTCCCAGGAATTATCCAGACAGTAAGAAATGAGTAGAGTATGAGGTAAAGACACGTGCTAAAGCATACGTTTTAATTAGCAAAGAACAACCACTAATCAAATCAAAGAAATAGCAAAAGAAAACACTTACGGCAAAAATCGTTTGGATTTGTATTTCCACACTAATTTATCTTGCAATTATTAAAGCCACATTAAAATTTTACATGTAATTTTTAGCTTTGTGAAGCACCGCCAACCGCCCAAATGGAAGAGAAAGTCCCAAGATGTCTGCCCGTCGTTTTGATTAAAAAATCCGAATGAACCGATCCACCAATGAGAAAAATCGTAGCATGCGCGGTAAATTTGATTTTTGTCGCAACGCGCAACTCTCGCGACTCACGTCCTAGTTCGAGTACTTTAGACCGGAATTTTAATGGAAAGTATATAAACTACTTAATCGCCTTGTGAAGAGAAATACACAATGTTCCATTTATAAAAAATCGTTATTTAAATTTCTGCACACTTCGTATATGCATCAAAATTTGACTATTTATTAAAATTTCAAATTATCCTAAAATTTTCTGTAGCTAGTTTGTCGGAAAATATTCATGACCTACTGGTCAGTGATCTATCAAATAAGAATCATTTTTCTAACAATAAGTTTAATAACGCTGAAACGAAATGAACTAGGGCCATATTATCTTGTACAATATCATATTATTTTTTATGCTAAAATTAATTATGTAAAAATATACAGGGCGTTCAATTTAAAAAAAACATATCTTTGGTTTACCACCCTCTATAAAAAGTTGTGGAGCAAATTCCACATCCTTGGGTCACCCTGTAAATTGTAGGTTAGCAATTAAGTTTCTAGTTTGTTGCAGTACGGTTTACGGCGTATTGTAATTTAAATAATTGTTAACATATTAGTAATAATGTAGCCATGAATCAAGTTTTTTGACTATATTCAATTATATAAATCTAAAAAAAGTATTAAATATCTTTAGAAAAAGATTTCAATTTGTATTCATAAAATTAGAATTATGAATATTAGTATATTTGAACGTGGTGAACAGTGCAAAAGGAATTTTATCAATATGTAGATTTCAAGCGTTGTTTAAACCATTTACCTCACAAAGGCGTTACCAAGTCTTATGAATACATTTTTGAGAACGATGCAAAATTCCTGAATTTGCGCCCTCTACGTCGTTTACAACCCATAATGTACGAAAATGTAAAATTAGAAGTTTTCACACTTTACATTTTACCACTTTTCATATTATTACCGCATCTGTATAGAGAAGCAGTGTAATGGATTTGACGACAGTCGTTCTCAAAGTGAAAAATACAAGAGAATTTTTCTTTGTGGCACTCTTTTTTTTTATCAAAGTTAAGGAAATATTATAGTCAGCTTCAATCGAGCGTTCTTATATAAAATAATTTCTGCGAAAGATGTTTCGGAGTGCAAAAAGGAAACGCGACAATTTTCTTAAATTTTTAACGTTTCTTTTATTGGGTTATATATCTTCATTACTCCAATGTATTATTATTGTCGTATAAGAGAAATGAAGCAAGTTTGTGATTGTGCTATTAACGAGGTGGTGTAAATTCAGATATCAAGACGGCTGAATGTAATGAATTGGAAGGATGTGCCGAGCTATTAATATGATATGTAAATTAGGAATGGAATAGCCTAACATTGAAGGAGATAATATGCACCGTCACGCTCACAGATAATGTGATATATTTTACGTTTTCCTGACTCCACTGATCAAGTTATTCCGACCCGTATTTTAAAAATCCATAATGCGTACATCCTTAACTTCCGTCTAATTTGCTAACATTATCTTTTGGAGTAATTTTTACTATGTTATTTTTACACGTTTCGCGGTCTCTGTCTTTTATTCAGTTAAAATGTTTAAGTTTAAAACGTGCATCGTTCAACCGGATACTTTAGATAAAAAAAATGTAGATTTGTAATTTATACTTGGTTTTCCTAAGCAAAATGAAATATTTAATTTAATGTTTGTCCGTGTTAAGTATTTATAAGCTTAAATTAATATTTTGAAAATATTTGGTGCACCAATTGTTACGCTAATAATCTTTTATAAAATGTGAAAATTGAAGTCCATACACATAAAAGACGTTCGCCAGTTGTAAATTTTTTTCTATTTTGAGTCGCTTACAGAGCTATAAAAACACCTAAATGAGTTCTTTTATAGAAATAGAATAATTTTTATTCCGAACGGTTGTAACACTGATTTGATATTAAACGTCAAAGCTGCGTTGCGTTCGGCGTGCGTTCATTTAAATCGTAATTAACGTTCAGTAGATTTATTTATCTACTTATTTTTATTTCCACCCAATTTTTTAAGTTAAACGTATGATAAATGTACTAATTAAACTAAAACTGGCATTTAAACCAAGTTTAATGAAAATATTGCTACCCTAGCAATTATACTTCAAAACTCCTTAAATTTAAAAACTAGGGAAATTTTATTTTAAAATCAATCTAAAATGCCCAAAATAAAAAAATAGTATAAAGAATTCGTTTCAGAAGGCATTTTAGCAACTTGTACTTTCGAAACTGTACTCGTCTTATAAAATGAGTCTTCTGAAACTAGTTCTTTAATAGTACTTTTCTAAATTGCTGTATAGTTTTTAAAATGTGTATTTAATTCAAACACTGAAAATTGGCGCCAAAACATTTCAAAAGAAGGTCGTCTGTATCGTGACGTCATTCCTTGTATAAATAACATAAAATAGTAAATTAGTGTTTGTTATACACGGTGGCCAGAAAAATACGGACAAACGCTAGGTAGAACAATTCTTTGTTCAATTCTGAGGGATAATCTTAATCCAAAAGTTATGCGATCCTTCCTTAAGGCGCACGAGACCATCAAACCTTAAGATGTACGGCTAAAATTTATCAAAATTCGTCAAATTTATCTATGTAAAATCATTGTGGTGAAATTTAGAAATGGAATTATCTCAAATACATCGATGTAACTAATCGATTAATCGTTATTTAATTCTGTTGGTCTCAAATTCAGTGGAATATTATCCAGTACTTCTTCTAAAACGTTAACGTACTCAATTCCATTTAGACGATTTGGAAGAAATATTGGTCCAACAACTCCGGAGATTTAAAATCCCCAGCCAAACATTTACCGAAAATCTTCTCTGATGTCCAATTTCCCTTACTGCTTTGGGATTTTCGTCCGCCCAAAAATGAAAATTATGGCGATTAAAGACGCCATCTCTCGTAAACAAGCATTCGTCGCTCCAGAGAATATGCAATAAAAGTTCGGCTCTTCTTGAATTCTTTGTAAAATAATGGTCTCGTGCGCCTTAAGGAAGGATCGCATAACTTTTTTGGATTAAGGTTATCGCCTCAGAATTGAACAAAGAATCGTTCTACCTGGCGTTTGTCCGTATTTTTCTGGCCACCGTGTATAGGTGAAAGTGTTTTTATGTCGTGTTGGGTGTAAATAATGTATTACAAAACACTGTAAGTTTTTAACTTAATGGTGTAAACGTGCACCTTTTTTATTCCTCACTACCGGGTTTGTTTGTAGTTGGAATATAAAACGTGACCTAACAAAATTTATATACACACGGGTAGCTTCAATCGAAGGAAAAATGCCCAGGGTTTGCTTTTGAAATGTCTATTTATAAATGTTTACAAAGTTAGGGGTTTTTATATATACACGGGATTTAGTTACAATTTAAGTTTTATTACGCGGGAAACTTGCGAGTCTTGTTTGGAACAGCGGCAGTAGAGACACGACCACTCGGACTGTAACGCCGGTTTATTACGGTTGGCGGTGGAACCTCTACGTTTTTCACGCAAAGGAATTTCTTCTTAAACCACTACTCGGGTTGCGGGTTTGGGCGGCTTCTAAGGGCCGGTATTTCAATCAAGGGTTAAACCAAAATTTTCGGTTAACCCAAATTACTCTGGTTAAAGTATATTTCAGTGCAGGTTTACTAATAAAATTGGTTTAAACCGCCGAAGAGACTTGGGTTAAACTTTTTCTTTGGATTACGCTTGCGCATAGTGCTTCATGTCTACCCGCGTTTGATAAGATAACCATACTTTACACTTTTTACTTTGCATTCGCCTTTCATCTATCAGTTGTCCATAAATTTATTGTTATATATTTGTTATTGTTGTATCTTCGTTATTGTTATATTACTTATTTTGTCCGCGATGGACAGCGAACGTGTTCGTTCAAGAAATTTTTCTCCTCGCGAGATTGAGTTATTAGTGGAGGTGGTAGAAGAAAACAGAAAGATAATCGAAAACAAGCAATCTGGAGTCGTTAGCCAGAAACAAAAAGAAACTGCCTGGGTAAATCTTACAAATGCATTTAATGCACGTTCTGGTTGTTTACCCAGGTCGGTGAAAAAACTTAAAAGAGAAGTGGAGTAACATTAAAAAAACTGCTACACAGAACCGAAGCATTAATAAAGTTTTTTTTATGAGAACCGGAGGTGGTCCATATAAACCTTCTACCGAAACGTCAGTGGACCTAATTGTGTGCGACATTTTAGGAGAAAGGGTTTCTGGGATGCCTGCCGAATGTGACAGTGATGGTATTATTACAATTTAGCAATAAAGTTCGAAAATACATTTTGATTTGTTACAGCATGTCACCAATCGGTTTTTATTCAACCAACGGTTGCATCGATATCGTCTGATATACCACAACCTCAACCAGGATGCAGTCATACAGACGTTCTTGAAGAGGTGAATGATAATATAATTTCAGACTAACACAATTCAAAACTCTTCTCCTACAAGAGATTCGGCATCACCTAGCACAGGTTTGATATTTATATGTAAAGTAGTTTGAAATTAATATACAGTTTTGGTAGAGTGGAGTAATTATACCCAAAAATGCTGAAGCAGCCACCATCCCACCCGTTACAAACAAAAGACAATTGAAAAAATAGAGTTGGTGGTGCTGTCACGAATGCAAAATGGTGCAATTTAGCTGACTAAAAGAAGGCAAACGCAATGCTTAAGAAGGAGCATATGATAGAAGAAAACGAAAGGAAAAAGGTGTTGCATGAAATATTAATTTGCAATTTAAAAGAAGAGCATGACCAAAAATGAGGCACCGGGAAGAAGAGCATCAATTAAACTTGCAACTTAAAAAAACAGAATCTGAGGCACGCATATTAAGTTGTCAAAATAATTTATAATTTCATTTCGAAACTGCAAAGTTACCATTACGTTGATCAATTAATCTGGCATCCATTTGTTTGCCAACTCAAATGCTCTCAATTCATCTTGATCTAGCTCAGGTGGATCATTTTCATTGTTTAAAATACATAAATTGTGCAATATAGCTGTAGCAACAATAATCCACAGTACTTTTATTAATTCTATACTAATCCCGTTGCTCAAAATTGGGAAACGTCTTTTCCAAACCCCATAACATCGTTCCACTGGGTTTCTAGTTCTTATTTGAGCTTTATTAAACAAATTTTCCCCTCTTGTTCGGGTTTCTAAAAGTGGAGTTATTAAAAAAGACTTGTTGGCGTATCCAGAATCTCCTAGCAACACTCTATTTACAAATTCATTATTCATAAATTTTTGGTAAAGGCGGGAGTTCCTAAAAATGGTGGAGTCATGTACTGATCCAGGCCATCGTGCAACTAAGTCTAAAATTTGTAAATTTGGGGACGACACAGTTTGCACATTAATTGAAAAAAACTGCTTTCGGTTGCGGTAAATTTCAGCATGCATACCTCCTACAACATATACATTTAAAATCAAAGTGAACATTATGTACGACCACCCGGAGATCTAATTTTAATGTGCGTACAATCTATAGCACCGATGACCCTAGGAAAACGAGCAATCCTATAAAATGATTGTTGCATTTCATATCTTTCCTGATTTGTTTCGGAAAATTTAATGAATCGGTCCCTAAGATATGCGATTGCCTGTGTTACCTAAAAATTAATCAAAGTAAGTAAGCTGTACACTTCCTTTATTTTCAACGTACGCTGAATATGATTCTTCCTGCAGTTGATTTGTAGATATTAAAAAAGTCTCCAGTAATTATTAAAAACGCCCCAGTTGCATAAATCCTCAAAGTTAATAGCAGCATTTCCATAGGCTGTAAAGCACGATTCCTACAAATTATAATGTTCTCACACACAATCATGTAATTAGTTGAATAGAATACCAGTTTGTTTGGTGAGTTACATTGTCACTTATAAGCTCTAATAAATAAGCAGAAGTTTCTTTGGACATCCGGAAACGCCTGAAAAATTCTATATCGTCCAATAATAAAAGTGATCCCTTCTCAGTTGATGTCGAGAATTCTTCTCGGTTGTCCAAGACGAACAATAAAATTAATAACATCCTCATCATCAGATGATGACGATGAGGAGTCTTCGTAATTAACATGATTAATAAGCTCCATATTAACCAACAACAATAATAACTAACAATAACACAAATAATACTAGAAACAATAATAACTAACAATAACAACAAGTAAGAGTAACGAACAATTTATATGACAGCAATTTGACAGTAGAAACACGTAGAAAACGTTCAAAACAAATGAAATACGCATGACCGATGTAAACAATTCTACCAACGTACAACGAATTTACGATAAACCAATTTTACTACTGAAATACGCTCCCAAGGTTAACTGTTGGTTTAAAACCAAAACCAGTTTAGTTAATCTAAACTTTAACCTTCAACTGAAATACCGGCCCTAAGCCTGGTGCTAGTGTCTTACAGAAACAGGTAAGTGTTTATTATTTATCGGAGGCGGTCGTTCACACCCGCTTTTAAGGTTATAAGATAGCACTGGTGGTTGTATGCATACGATGCTGTTTGGCGAGCGAGCCGTGTACGGATGCAAGTGTGGTGGTCGGGGCCTACGACGGTTTCGTGGCAGTGATACTTCGCCTAGGGCCACTTCTATCAGCACGCCTACTACAAAGTGCTATTGAATAGATCAGGTACCTTCTAGGAGTCAGTAATACAAAGCGGCTTGTTCTAAATGGAACGGTGTCGGAGGAAAGCAACTGCTACCGAAGAGTTCAGCTACAGTGCTTTGGGTTCAGGGTAAGTAGATGCCGGTTACTCGGGTTATTAACGGTGGTTGTTTTGCAGCGGTCTTAGAGTTACGGGTTGCCGTGCACGTACCGAATTCAATTAGCATTTGCAGTGGTCTTAGAGTTAGTTGCGGATATCTTTAGGCGGTTTTATATTCGGCATTCCGGGGTTCAGGTCGGATAGTCGGATTAGAATTCGGGTTAGAAGTCTAATAGGAAGTCGGACTCAAAAGAAGAGGTAGAAGTTGAACTCAGAAGTCGGGTTAGAAGTCTAATAGGAAGTCGAACTCAAAAGTAGTACTCAAAGGAAGTCGGCCTTAGGAGTAGTACTCAGGAAGTCGGACTCATATAATCGCGTCTCCAGACCGTGTATAACGTAATAGTCTATAGCCAAACCATCAGGCGTCGTTTAAGAGAAGTCAATCTTTATTTCAGACGCCATCTTAGTATTCCAAAATTGTCCAGGGGAAACCGAGAACATTGCGTATACTGGGCTTAAAAAAACTTAAACTGGGGTCAAGAGCAATAGTCGACTAGTCGTGATTCGGACTAAGACCAGATATAACAGCTTAAAAGTTTGGCGTCAGCCTTGTAACGCAGCAAGCCTACAGAATACCCAAGACATGTATAGTTACCGAAGTGGTAATGTAATGATTGGGGTGGGAATTATGCTGGGTAAGAAAACTGATCTCGTTTTCCTAGATCAAATTCTAAACGCTAAGCAGTATATTTAGAATATTCTTAAACCTGTTGTTCAGCTACTTGCAGATGCATTTAACATTTATGCATGACAATGTATCTCTACATGCAGCAAATAATTAATTTTGAGCAAATAATATATATCCCTAGATTTTGTTGATGTTGTATAAATTTTTAAATTAAATGTAAAATGTCTAATTTTCGGAAGAAATCTTTGGTAGGTAGTTTAGGAAAGGGTGATTTTAAATGATTATTTTTAATCAAAATTTTGCAATTAGGCTAAATAATAGTTTTGTGTGGAATTCAATCTACCTATAGTCAAAATGAAAAAATCACATAGTTGAAAATGTAAAATAATGAAACCTATCTTTAAAACCATTGATATATTTCCACTTAGAGATTTGCAATTACGCTACTGTTACGTAAAAAAATGTATAAAAAAAAAACAAAGAATAGAACTCGATCGATTTTTATTAATTTAATCGTATGGTACATTTTAAATATTGTGTTGTGATGTAAGTGTTATGTATGGTGCCCCAAAATGTCAGTGTAAACCTGTACAGTATGGTGACGAAACCGTGTGCAATTGTGGATTGGTTTGTCTTGGCAAAGCATTTACTTCAAGGTTTAGGAAAACCACTAAAACCTAAACATGCCAACCCTTACCCACCCTAGTATTCACATGTAATAATATTAATTAAGTGTGTAATGTGATTGTTTTTTGTGAAATTGTGTTGTACATTTTTTCCTAATTATCCGGGAGGGTTTTGATCACCAGTTCCGGAAACCAAAGTGGTGATTCTCAGGAACAATATGTTTTTCTTGTTGACCATGGAGTACTGTAAGATACTGATTACCTTCCATATTTTATACTTGCACCAAAAAAACCCTAAAAACACGGAAAAAAAACTCTAAAGAAAAATTGACGTACGTTTTGACATTTAATTCTGGAAACCAAAGTGGTGATTCTCAGGAACAACATGTTTTTCTTGTTGATCGATTGATAATTGTTAATGTTTGCAATCTACCTTATTTACAAAAATAATACATAAAGTTTGGCAAAAGACGTAAACTTTTTCATTTAAAAAAAGAAAAGATAAACGAAAATATTTACACATGTTGTTCTAACTAATAAAGAAGACCCAAAGCAACTGTTACCAAACCAAAAAGTTTTATTTACTTTTGGGTAAATATACATTGTGATTCATGACATACGACAAATGTATCTTTAGTGTTTTAATTTTTGAGAAAATTGCACTCGAATTACATGAAGTAATTCATCCAATAAATTAAAAAGAATTATTAAACTACTTCTGATTACGAATGTATTTCTAGTATTATTAGAGGGATTTTACGTCACTTAAATTAGTAACGCTAAACGTTCTCCTTTATACTGCGGCTGCGAAGTAACATAAGATTAAGTGACAAAACCAATCGTTTGGGTTTTAACAGATTTCAATATATTTTTTGAGAATTTGGAATTTATGTAACCAGTGTCAGAGATATTAACAATAGCTCGAGGAGATGCACCGATTGCAAGTTCAGGAGCTATACGTTTCCGGTTAAAAATTATCATGGGAAGAATACACTGACCTGCAGCACTAGCGCAGCAAACCATGGTGGTGTTCACCCCTCTCTCGCCACTTAATATGCCACCAATTTGATGTTTACCTCTTCTTGCTATTATTTTTTGATTTTTTTTCTGCACCGTTGAAAAACCACTTTCATCGACGTTAAATGTGGTGAGTGCCGTAAAACCATTTTCATCCACACACTTTTCCAATATGTCAAAAAATTCATAAACATTTTGTTTGTTAATTCCTGAGGCCTAGCCATTGATATTTTTTCAAGTTGTCTCAGTGTTAAAAAAATATGTCGTTTCATGAATGAATAATACCAGGCTTTTCCTGCCATTTGATTATTAATATTAAAATTATGAGGAATATTATTTCGTGAAGCTATTTGAAATGCTAGGCAACGAACATCGCTAATGGTGACACCAAAAAATCTCTCTTCCAACTTTAAAATATGTTCTGCCAGTTTCCTTTCAATATCAGCATTGAAGACACTGAGGGCGACCTATTGATTAAACTTTTCATTCGCTTTAACATTTAAACATTTCAAATGCCTTCTAAAAGTGAGTTTGGGAATGTTATACCTCCTACAACATTCCTTAAAACCACACTGGTTTTCTCTCTAAGCCGTTACGGCACGTTCCATATCTTCTTCGGTCAATGCGCAATATTTCCTTTTTTCTTTATTTTTCGTATTATTCATTTTTTCCTGCAAAGAAATACCCAACATAAATGATTTAACGCCTAGTATTTTCGTAACGCAAAGTTATTAGTTGGGAAAATCGTACCGGTCAATTTATCCAACTGGTATAAGTACGATTTACCAGAATAGCACATTTTAATATTTTTTCTTTAAATTAAACCTTAAATTTTTCAATTTCAAATATAAAACTGTCACAACTACTAAATAAATGCTTTCTGGTAACAAAGTAACGTTTCCAATATTGATTTGTTTACCAAATTCTAAAAAATCCCTTATAAATAGACGCACAAAATAAGATCGACCATGACACTATTCACAAAACTTCTTTCTGACGTTTAACCATAGACGACAAGTAAACGGGAGATCATGTCATTATGTTTAATCTAATCAACTTTTAGTTCTTGTTAACAGATGTCGCACTCGATTTTGTATTTCCAGTAAAATTGTGGTGGTACGATATACCAGGCGGTACGATATACCCGTCCTTACCCCATCAAATAATTTCGAAATCCAACAAATCTAGAATCATACAAATTTACCATCTCCATTGACCAAATTAACCTTAACACTACGCAATAAAACTTGGGAACCTCTAAAAAAACCATAAATTAAGAAATTTGAGTTAGTAGCAGTGGATGTAAGATTGCAATTAAAAACTTTAAAAACCAACGTTATTGTGAAATGCTAACGTTGACCAAGTCCAACCTAAACTTCTTGTTGCAGTAACTTAATCTTGCACATCAAAATATATTATTAGTTAATTTTAATATTCTTAATTTAAGCCCAATTAAGCGATATAAACCGAATATATCCGTATATAGAACTTTCATTGTTATGTGGGAAAACTACTACCCAAACAAAAACAGAAAAGTTTTTTGTTTGTTTTACTGAATAAGAAGCATCAAATAATGGTAATTCACGTGTTAAATCAACAGTAAGTATTGTTTTACAATCTAATTTGGTTGCTATTACGAAACCCGACAAAATTAAACGACCGAACTACATTTAAGTGGCAAGCGTGACGTGAACAATCGCAAAACATAAATTACGAGAAAACTTGATAAATAAATAAATAAAAAACCAATAAAGAAAATTAAATTTAAAAAGGAACAATATCACAACAACATTCTTATACGCAATAGATGTTTTTTCCCAAAAGAATAATACAAAACTCCCTTAAGTTAATTGCAAAAAAACAAGCTTACAGTAGCTTAAATTGAATCAAAATTCAAATCAAAACCAAACAATTTATTCATTTTTTTTGTGAAACGGTTATTTATGGTTGGTTTTTTTGTATCATCGATTTATTTACAGAAAGTGGAACACGCAAAGCGAAAAGAAAATTTTAAATTAATTATCTTGTCAGTTCGTTTGTAAATAGACATTTTAATAACAGAAATTTTAATTTTTTGAGTAATTATTTCATAATATTGTTTTAATGTAAAGTTTCTTTTTATTTTTAATGTTTACTTATTTATAAGATGTAGATATAATAGACAGAAAAATGTTAAGTTTCTAAGAAAAGCAGAAAGTTAGCGTAGCAAACGATAACAATGTAGAAAAAAGTACAAAAAAACACATGATTTCAAAATGTCCTATTCACGTTTTAATAATTCCATGATAAAAAATAAACGTTAAAAGGACGAAATAAATTTTTATTACATTTTACATATTTTTTATCAGCGAATTAACAATTATTTTATTATAATAAAATGTTTGTTTCATTTGTTGATGCACATTCATAGTAATACAATTATCATGTGAATATGTATACGTGATAATCAAAATAATATAAGAGTAATAAAAGCTAAAAATAATATTCAGTTTCGTACTTCAGGCAATAAATTCAAAGTATACTCCAGCTGGAATAGTTCAGGAGCCACTTTCAATACATTTGTATTTGTAACATAACTTTTTACAAGTAGTAAGTAAAAAATAATATTAATAAACAAAATATACTTGATCAGAGACTGTACAAAAAGAAAATAAAATTTATTGTATCGTTTTTTTTTACTCGTTGGGTTTCGGTTATGGAACTTATAAAATTTAAATGTAACGCGTCCCCGTTCTCAAAAAGGAGTTCAAATTGAAAATTGGAATGATCTTAGATCTAACAACAATTACTAAGTTTGGGTCGCATTACATGAATAAATATTATACTATGTTTTAATGTAATATGGGAACAGACGAATAACACACAGAATGCAACAAACACTTCGAACGTTAAAAATCCCCTTCCACTAAAAGAAAATTTCTAAATTTCCACAATACTTAACCAACTAAAAACATCAGCTTTCAAATAAAAGAAACGATTTAATGAATTTCCGTAAGAAAGTATTAAAAAAAATTATCACATAAAAATAACGAATGGGAAACTAAAATAGGTAATCGCAAATAAATAAATTAAATTTCGTCAGGAGAATGAGCTTTCAAGTCTTTCTGTGCAAAACTCCTGTTTCAACTGCAGTATAATCGACAAGTTTATAGGTATTCTACCCGATAACTGACTTCATTGTAAAAGGACGCCAGTATTTAGCAATCAATTTTGATTTTATTCCTATACTTACATACGACAAACTCATGTTTGGACGCCAAATTTCATCTTCTTCTACAAAAGACACATGACGTTTACATAAATCTAAATTATGTTTATTGGTTTTATACGCGTGATCCAATCGGTTCCTAACCCAACTGAAAAATATGATTCAATTTTTCTTGATTTTTGTTTAGTTAAATCTCTAGAACAGTGTTTAATTTCAATTTTTTACTAATAGTACTATTCATATCAAGACCGAAATTTCAGAAAAGATATATATCCTGTAACCTTATGTTTTAAAGTAAGAATCCCCAACTAACATTGGATTACTAATTTTGTAAACGTGACTAAATATTAGCAAGAAATTGTATTTTTAACTTCGTAATTTAACAAAATTGTAATAATTACGAAATTGTTATCAATGCTTCAAATAAGTCATAAATAAGTTATAAATAGTAATAATAACAGCAAATTAGTCAAAATAGCTTAATAATTTGTGTAAATTTCAAAAAGTAATTTAAGTTATTTAGCCATTACAAGAGACAAATTGGTTAGTTGCTAAAAGGTCTTACAATAATAACGAATTAGCTAAAATTACTAACTTGAATAAAAAAAAACCAAATAACTATTTATCATTGCAATATCATTGACAATATAAATGATCTTATAGTCCTATAAAATGAGTGAAAATAAAAGGCGAATATCATATTCTTCTGTTTTAAAGATATATAAACCCACAATATATTCAAATAAAACAATTGAAGTTAGGCAGGCACAAAATGTCCGCCATCGATTGTGTACAATTTATAAATATAATATTATTTTATTTTTGTATGTAAAGCGTAATAGTGGAAGGGGCACATTGGTGCCTTTTACAAAATGTGATAGATATTAAATGTATTCGAAGTAAAGCGGTTCTATTATTATTGATTCATCATCACTACATATTAAATTTAAAACAAAAAGTGAAACCATAGGGTAATTTAACATGGTCCTTCGAGCATTGGATATGGAAAAAATGGTAGTAGCAATCCGATCAAATTAATTAAGAAATTATTGAAGAAACAAAAATCTAAAGCGCGCTGCGAAACAATTCACATGTGCATCAAGTAAGTCCTTCTTTTCATTTTACCTTTTAATTCTTTTTGATTATTATATTAACCTTATATTATTATCCTTGTTTTCTGTGTTTTTATTATATTTATCGATCTGACAAAATGCCAACAAACGAATCTAAAAACGAAGAAAATCTTAGAAAATTAAATGTTAAAAGAAACGGCTTTACCGCACAGTTAAATTTATTTAGTAGTTATTTAAATTCTTTAGACCTTGAAAATGTAACAAAATTAATATTAAAAATTTACAACAAAGATATGACAAATTTGATTCACTATTAACGAATTTTGAAACTGTTCAATACGAGATTGAGTTAATCGATACAAATGTTCAACAAAACATTAAAGCGCGTGGGAAATTTCAAAATTTATATTTTGATTTAGTAATTACAGCTTCAGAGCTTTTAAAAAAACATTCTATTAAGAAAGAAGCTTTTTCTGACTTATTAAATGATACAACAGCTTCCCAGGTTCACACAAAAATGAGTAACATTAAATTGCCTAGAATAGACCTTCCGACTTTTGACGGAAATTTTATGTTGTGGCAGCAATTTTCTGATAGTTTTTTAACAATGTTACATAATAATTTTAGTTTATCAAATTGCCAAAAATTGTGTTACTTGCGGGCAAGATTACAAGGTGAACCTTCAAACATGATTCGCGCGCTGGAAACAACAAACTCTAATTATGTTATTGCAGGGGAATCTTTATGTCGTAGATTTAGCAACAAAAAAAAGATTATTGACAATCATATAAATGCAATATTAAATTTAAATTTTATTACTAAAGAATCGCATATCAAACTACGACAACTGATAGATAACCTCGAAAATCATATTCAATGCCTTAAATTGCTTGGGCAAAACGTAGAACATTGGGATTTAATTATTTTGTCAATTGTGTTACGAAAATTAGATTCCAAGTCATTAAATGAATGGGAATCATATCTAAATGATGGTATCGATGATTCAAATGAAACGCTACCTTCTTACGAAGATTTTATAAAATTCTTAAACAAACGTGATAGCGTCCTCGAAGCAATTGAAAATCGTTCCAGCAATCTATCGTCAAATTCAATCGAATTTAAAAAATGCACAAAATCTTACGCAAATGTCATCAATGCAATCATTTGTTTTAACTGCCAACAATCTCACATGATACAAAAATGTGAAAATTTTTTGAAATTAAACTACTTACAACGAATTGAAAAGATTAAAGAATTAAAACTTTGTATAAATTGTTTGCGCAAAGGTCATTTTGTATCCGATTGCTATGCAACTATGTGTCAAATTTGTAATAAAAAACATCATACGTTATTACACGTAAAACGCGAAAATACGGAAAACCCAGAACAATCTAAAAACAAAAATATCACAATCAAAGTAAACTCGGAACAAATAAGTTCTACAAGCTTATCATCAATAAACAATACTGATACGGACGTAGTATTATTGTCAACCGTACTAGTAAATGTAAAAAGTAGAGATGGTAATTTAATCACTTTAAGGTGTTTATTGGACTCTGCGTCCCAATCGAATTATATCACTGAACGGGCTCGAAAATTACATTCTTTCTTTTATTATACAGGGTGATTCAGCTAACCCGTTCATTAGAAGTTTATAGACTTCCAGTTGAAATATTTGTTTAAAAATTTGGAATAGGGGGTTGCTCAAAAAGTTCTATTTGATTAAAATATTTCAACTTTTCTAGCACTTCCGGTTACACCGGAAGTGGTTACCAACTTTTTTATTTTAAATGGAATGATGTATTTATTTATAGATTTGGATTTTACGCTAAAATCTGAGTTACTTTTATGTAGTATAACCTATATGAAAATTAATAGTTTTTGAGATATTCTCATTTTTTTGAGAAATATGGGTTGTGTAGTATTGTTTTCAAACGCTTGTCAATAATTGAAAAAGAAAGTTATAGTAACAAAATTTGGGCAATACTTAGGGAGGACTGTTAAGTTTTTAAATGATGTGTAATTTGACATCTCATTATTTACAGGGTGTTCAAAATCTGACTAACTTCAACTGCCCAAAAGTCAATTTTTAAAATGGAACACCTTCTATCTTGTTGCTCTATGTGATGGAAAATTAAGTGGTCTTTCAATCTTCATAAGGATTCCCTATACCTATCTGTCACCATTTTCCTGCTATCTATGTATTTACATTCGACACACAATATTTCTATTTTTATTAAATAATTTCTGACTAGTGGTCTGTGGAAATTGAAACAATGTGCCTTATTTATCAAACTTGTAAACGTCGACGTAACACATTATACACAATATGGAAATCCACCAAGAATATTCGAATGAAGGCATACTAAATTAATTTTTTATTCATGAAGAATGTCACAAGATTATTGAAAGAACTTGCCGTTTGCCGTTTTTCTCTTCAAAGTCAATCCAGTCATTTCTGTGTAGAATGATCACTTGAAAGAGTGCGTTGTCAGTGCGTTTTGGTTTAAAAAAGCTTTTAAGTATTGCTTTACTGTCAGACATAATATAGATACGCCTACGGTGATAGTTATTCTCTACATTAGTACTTGCACATTCAATAAAAGCAAGAACTTCTGCCTGTAAAACAGTCGCTGGGCAGAACCCCGATTTTCGTATGACTTTTACTATATGTTAATTCCAGGTAAGCTGGTGTCAAAGATTAACGTTAAGTGTTTTAGCTATAGCTAGTTCACGCCATTTAAAAAAAGAGCTCCTAATTTTTCTAATTTTATTTTGCGGACAAACGGTACTATGGTGGTCTTTTAGAAAGATACTTTCAGCTCTTCCCTCACACGCCATTTACTTACCATGTTCAGTGCACGTTGCATTAATTCCATGATCGTAACTGAAAACTTGCCTTGTACAAGAATGGCAAGGTCATCCGCATACCCCAGATGGAGGAAAATATTTTTCCTGTTTTTCAAAGAACTAATATTGTTTTATATTGTTATTTGTCTGACAATAAGTTTGTATATAAAGAATCTTGTGGTTGATAAAATAAATTTAACTTTTACAACAAATAAAATAAGTATAGTATTAACCCTGCTGCTATTTAACAGCAAATTCAATTGAACAAAATTACGATAGTTTTTTCCTATGAGACGATTACCAGTACTATATCTAAATCAGAATAAACATCCTTTGTTACGTAGATAAAAAATTAAAATTTAAATAAATGTATTGTTCTAAATGCTTTACTTGCAATTTGCATTATATTATTTTATCAAAATGTAAATTTTTCGTTAAAATAGAGAGAAACATAAATACGTGGAAAAAGCTTCTCTGAATAATAGAAATGTATTCAACCGCTTTGCATACAATCTCCATGTTAATACTGCATATAATAAAAACGTTTCCCTTATACTATAATTGAATTGTGCAGTAAAATATTTACTCAGGTACCTCAACATCCTACAAACGAACAAGCACTGTAGATGAAGTGGTTTTATAAGCATCTCAATACCACTGTGTAAATGGAAAAATGTACCTTAATGTAGGATAACGTTAAAACCGCAGATTTTTTTAATAAAAGGATATTCTAGATTTATCTTTTCAAATTTTGCCTTAATTGCTTTACCGAAATATGTCAATAAACTCTACAATGTTTTGCTTTTTACTATTTTTCATAAAGAAGAATGATTACATTTTCAATGAAATGAATTAAAAATAATCTTCAATAGTTAATATTAATTTGGTTTTCTATTTTTCTTCTAATATACTGATATTTTTGTTTGCGCTAATTTACAAAATAATTTTTCAAAATCTTATATTTAAATTTTGCAAAAAATTGTAGCATTTTGTAGCAAATTAAGTTTCTATGACATATAGTCATTTAATTCTTAAACAAAAACGAAATGAATTACCATTGTGTATATAATTTTAATTTAATAATAATTAAAATTATGTGTTCTAATTCTGAAGTTAATCTTAAATTGAAACGCCAAAAACAAAATAGAAAGTAATATAGCGGACAAAATTATCTTAAGTTTGTATTTTTAATATAAAACGATGGTCGTATTTATAAGTAAAAATAGATTTTTAATTCTGATTAGGTAAATACTTGATATTCAAATTATGCAAGATTATCATCATTTTAAACAAAAGAACAAAATTTACTAATTTACACGATTATAAAATAGTATATTTTGTAATAAGTTTGGAATACGGCATATTCAAACGTGTGGCATACTATACTTTTCTACGTCAGAGGAAGTATGGTCCAATAAAAAATATTAAAGAATTTACACAAATAATAGTTTTGTTTTCTATTTTAACTTAGTATCTTATTTGTAGTCTAAGTTTGCTAAAACCCTTAGAGCTTTACGTTGAATAGAAAAGACTGCTTTTTAAATGCGTTGTGTGTCTTAACGCTAATAAACTATAAGTGTACGTGCTTTCAAATAGTGAAAAGTAAGCTATTTTCTGAACATTTGTTGGTACAGTCCTAGAGAGATTTCTGAGTACAAATATTACTTTATACAATTTGCTAGCTACTTTGAGAGTGTGTTCTTTCCACGATAGCCTAGGATCAAAGTGGACTCCTAATATACAAACCCATTCCGGGTTATTTATTTCTGATGGAATTTACGTAAGTAAAATATTAGTTTCTGTGTTTTATTTTGATTTAACGATAGTATATTTGATGTAAACCATTCCAAAGCATCACGTCTCGATTCATGATCGATTTGACTTGATTTTTCAATATTTTCGCTTTTGCTTATTATTGTGGAATTATCGGCGTACATCATATGGTATGACTCCGTACTTGACGTCAAAAAATTATTTATGAAAATAATAAACAGTAGCGGGCCTAGTATCAAACCTTGTGGTACTCCAAAATTCATATTTCTTGATGACAATGTTAAATTATTAAAATAGGTTACTTGGTTTCTGTCATTAAGATATAAATCTATTAAATTTATGCTAGTTGCTGAAACACCAAAAGTTTTGAGTTTATCAAACATAATCGACGGTGTCACGCGATCGATGGCCTTTGTTAGATCATATATTGTAGCACAACAGTATTCATTATTTTTAAAAGCAGTAATTACATGATTGTACATATTTATTATTGCATGTGTTGTTGAAAGGTTTTTTATAAAACCAATCTGGCTTGATGAGAACTTATTCTGATCTTTACAATAATTGTAAAGCTGGATGGCAAGTGCCTTTTCAAAAATTTTTCCAGAGGTGGGAATTATTGATATCGGTCAACAACTTTCTGTTAAATTTTGGTCACCATTTTAAAAAGTAGGGATAACTTTAGACATTTTTAAACACTTTGAAAATTGGTTACTAGAAATACATAGGTTAATTAAATTTGTCAGAGGTGTAACAATGATATTTAAAATTAATTTGACTTCATATTAATGTCTTTAGAGAAATTGGGTTTAAAACCATTTACAATATCACGTAATTCAACATATGAAATCTCTGTAAAACTAAAAGATCTTAAACAAGATTCTATTTTTTGGTACCTACTGATTGTTTTGATTTTAGACTTTGTAGAATATTGTTGCTTATAGACTTACCTATACTAGCAAAATTATTATTTAACTCAGTTGGATGTAACTTACTTCTTGTATTAGGATGTTTTAGTTTGCCTCTATTAATATTTATTATATTCCAAGCAGCTCGACCTAAATTGCCTGCTTTTAGTCAATAATTTGAATTAGTTAGCAGTTTGGCTCTTTTAATTCTTTTTATTATAAATTTTTCTCAAATGTTTAACATTATTATTGTTTTTTCGTTGGAAAGTTATTTTTAAAGTCAATAAAAAATGCCAATAAACTCACCGCTTACCTCTGAAAGGCTCTGACATAGGTACTGAATTCATTCCACAAAATAGTATAAGGCCGATAGATGTAATTTATTCGCTGCAATGGGCATCCACTTATGAGATTAGAGAATTCTATTGCGTCATGATCCGAAATAGCCATTGATTTTACAACTTTTGACGAGTATTCTACTTGAAAATTGATGAAAAAATTATCAATGCAATTTCTTCCACTTGTAGAATCTTTTATTACAAATTTGAACTGAGTGATTTCAAAAATGTACTAACTTATAATACATGTAATCTTTTGATAAAAAGTTGATGTTGAAATCACCAGCAATTAATATTTTTTTATTTTAGTGCCGTGTTTAGAATAGAAACAAAAATTTTAATACATACTGAAGGTGATCGATACACAGACACAATTATTAAATTTTGTTCTGGGATGTCAATCGCAAATATTTTACAAGTTTGTACCAGTAAATGTTCACTTGTGTAGAAAGTTAATGTTGTCATCTTTTGGTAGGTGTATGATTCAAAAGTTATTGCTTAGTTATTGTTGCCGAGATGCATTGGCAGGTCTAAAACATTGTTCCGATACATCGTTGTTTTATTTAAGCAAATACTTGAGGCAGTGCGCAATTTATCATAATGTGAGAAGTTCGATGCTTGCCTTATGTTGATAGTTACTCGCATGATAGAATAAGTTTTCCATTAAGTCGATAACTTTATTTTTTTTAAAAGCGCACTAAAGTAAAGTAGAAAACAGTATCGGAAAAAGAATTTACACAAAATAGTAAAAACCAACTCAACTGATAGAAATCTGCATCAACAAATTGTAAACCACATTAGCCTTAGAAAAGCATAAGTTTATTTGAAATTTGTACAAAACCTTGTACGTCAGTGTGGCAATATAATTAACTCACTTTTTCTTCCAACAGTCTTCCGACGAATACAAGATTGAGAAAATCTTGTAAAATTGTTCCTTTGCTAATGAATCAGAAGTCACTTGGCTTATTTCAATAAGCTTTCATTCATAACAAATTGCGTTTTGAAGATTTTTTAATTATTAAAGACTTGTTTTGATAAAGTCGCTTATTCCTTCCCAAGCCTCACTAACTAACCTCGGAGTATAACATTACCCTATGCAGCAGCTTCTTTAATACCAATTGTGGCCGTGAGCCATGTGTCACTGTGATAAAATCATTTTGCCGAAATGTGCTTGAGATGCAGGAGGATCGTGCTCACTCTAGGGACGCCAAGAATGAATGGACCCATAATTGCCCACATTCCGTGGGACAAGGATATAGAGGGAGTATTGAAAAATACCCATAAGTTAAGAAACACGGATATGTACATAGATATAAATTTCACAACAGAAGTTAGGGCAAAAAGAGCCAAACTGATAAAGTTGATTAGAGAACCAAAGCAGAATTTGAGGACATCGGTTAATTTTAATGCGCTATGTGTAGAGTCGGTAAGATTCACATGGGTGGACGGAGAAGGTTAAAGTACAAAGATGAAAGATGGAGCTAGAAAATTGTCTCAGGACTGGAACATTACTTTGAATCTTAACAAACTAAAATACATTGATCGTGGTAGGGGAAGGGGATATTCCATGGAGGTGGCAAGTGGTGGTGGCAGTGATAGGACAAGGTTCCACGAGAATGGATTTCAAGCAAATTGTCAAGAAAACTAGTGGTGATTTATTTATTTATTCGTGTGGTACATTCAGAGATAGCATAGAGGTACAATATAGTTTTGAGGAAGGTCAGGTAGTTATTAAACTAAAGAAGCCGGGGTAAAATTTGTATTGTCTCTGTGTATTTGAGGCCAGAGGTTTCTTGGGATGAGGACTTTTTAAAATTAGAAAAGGTGATGGGGAGACTTATGGAGGAGGGTCAGGATAAAGTATTACTTATAGGAGAACATGAATGCAAAAGTTGAGAGGAGCAAGGAATAGAGGGAATTAGTCCCCAAGTCTTGGATCTGGCTGACATACGATAGAAGGTCTAAGGACAATGGGAGAAAAATTTCACAAGTATGGGAAGATCATAGCATGATAGTTTTAAATAGACGTAGTAAGGAGGATCCGTTAGGAGAATTTACATTTTAGGGAGTATGGGAAGTTCGACTACTAGATCTGGCATGTGTATCCACAGGATTACTGGAGCATATACAACACGTTCAAGGTGGACGTTGCCAATATTTTTCAGAGCACATGCCAGTCATAGTTAGGATCTCAAAGTTGGATAATTTAATTGCAAGAGATAAGCTTTACCTTTATTACCAAAATTACAGTGACAGAAATGGATAAAAAGCATTTTAAAACTAAAATGGGAGTTAGAATTAGAGGATAGCTGCTCGAAGAGTGGCGGGCAGGGAATGAGGTGGAACTGATACAAAAGTGTATCCTGTAGGTGGCTGATAGGGGCAAACAATTGCTGAAAATAATAAACCGTAGAGAGTGCATGACAACAAACCGTGGTTTACTGTTAAATGTAAAATAAAAAGAAAGCGCGTAATGGCATATTTGAAATTATTTAGAAAAGTTGGGTCTGATTGTATGCGGAACATGTATCTGATGAAGGTAAGAGAATACAAGGCAGAGTGTTTAGAAGCAAAGAAAGAGTATTATGAGGTGGCAGCAAGAAAGTTAGGAAGAGTAACAAGTTCTAAAAGTTTTGGTCATGTCTAGGAATATTTAAAATAAAATCAATTGCATGCAAAACCAAGGTAAGTATGGATAGAATAGTCCAACACTTTCAGTCACTATTAACCTATCCCCTCCCAGTGTTATATTCCAATTTATTTGCCAAACCTATATTTATTGTAAACTGAACAACAGAATATGTAAACGTACAATGTAAATAATAAAGCGCCAGGCGGACAAACGGTTGAGTAAAAGAGCCGCATGAGGTAAGTAACGTTCAAGTCTTTTTGTTTTAGTGTACTTTTTTATTTAGGATGGGTAAGGGGTGGCGGTTTGAGGTGTACGTGAAAATTCTTTATTTTACAAATTAAGAGCAGGGCATATCAGTAAAATAATAGGTAATTAGAAATCTTTTGTAAGCACCAGATTTGCAGTGTAGGGTGGGCAGGGTATGTTCACAATGGTTTGACTGTGATATGGGATGCGGCAAGGCGATTTATTATCTCCTAATTGTTTCACCTTATTTTTAATGATTTGCATGAGTATGTTGGTGGAGGAGTTACCATTAATGATAGAAATATAAGGATTTTTGTTGTATGCAGATGATGTTTCTTGCAAACCATTTTATGGTGTTTAGGTCATAATAGATAGATTAAGCCAGTTTGTGACTTGTGGAATCTGATTGTTAATTTGAAAAATCTTAAATCATAGTGTTCAGAAAAGGGGAGAGTGGTGAGAGAAAATGGACATATAAAGGGCAAGATATTCAAGTCAATAAATATGCTACTTATACTAATCCTTGCGTCTTAATGTTTTACACGAGATAGTCAGTCAAAACATTTCTTTTCATTCCATTACTCCACGAGAGTTTAAAATCTGACCAATTTTGCCGTCTTATAAGTTGTATACCGCATTAAGTATACTCTACCTCTGATGAGCTCATACATAAGAGCGAAATGAGCATCAGGATGTTGTTCTGTTGCGTTAATGCTTTGTAACAAGTTTTTTTTTTAGGCTTGTATCGACACTCGTTTGTGTTTAAGAGCATTAGACTCCTGCTTGCTTTAGATAGCGATATGCAGTAAACGCACACATGTCCTTACTTGTTCAACTGGTTGGCATTTTCTTAGTTAAAACTAATCATAGTGTGCATGTTTTTCACCGATGTCGTCAAAAAAATAAATTTGCTTTGAATTATAAGTATTTAGGTATGACTTTGACGCCAAGAGTTGTATTTACAGAACACTTCGTAGATAGTTAAGCGGCAAAGTCAGCATTGCATTGTGCATGGAGAACTTACTGACTACTTCCCGTAGAAGCCAAGGAAAAAGTTTATGAAGGAGTCAGAAAATCAATTGTTTGCTACGGGCACAAATATGGGGCATGAGAGAGTATGACCAGGTAGAAGCGGTTAAGCAATACTTCCTGAAAAAGATAATGTCAGCCCCCAGTTATACACCTAATTACCTTTTAGATTTGGAAACAAAAGTAGAAAGAGCTTACCTATACACACTAAAGTTGCATGCGGGGTATGTTAAGAAAATATTTTCGTATGATATGGAAAGGTTGCCAAAGTTTTTGTTAATAGAGGTTGTAAGAGCGAGATGTGGATGGATGAGTGAGTGGAGAGCGCTAGGGAACAAATGGAATGTGCATGTAAGGAAGGATTGGGAAGGTCGTGAAAGTTGGCTAGGTATGCTTGAGTGTGTGATTGAGGAGGTGCGACCGGATATCGGAAGAAGGGCACGGAAAGCAGCCATCGCGTCATCCTTCACTTCATATTATGGGGAATTGTCAGTCAGAGGTATAACCGAGGACTATATGAGAGCAAAGCCACTGGGAGCAGGGGAGGTGAGGTGGATTTTTATAATTAGGAGGGGACTACTGTACCTAAACAACAGACCTGGGAGGCAGAGACCAAAAAAATATGCTCGCTGTGCAATAGGGGGGAGAAGGAAGATTGCATGCATTTTATTAGGGTGTGTCCGTTGTTGAGTGAGACTAGGAGAAGGTGGTTAGGGGATATCACACTAGACAGGAAACAGACCATAAAGGTATTCAATGGGGGAAGAGGTGGCATGCGCTGGCAGGGTACGGCAAAGAGGCATAGAGAGTAAGATATAGGTTAATAAGGGAATTTAATTTTTAGTATTTATTCTTATTTATTTATTTATTATTATTGACATTTATTTATTATTATTATTTTTTATATAATTATTAGGGTATTTATGTGATTTGTATGGCTAACCCTTCCGATGACACTGCGTCTCAAGGAGTAAAATGTATAAAAAAAGTTGGTGAAGAAAAATTAATTAATTTAAATATATACATTATTTGATTGATTGATTGATTGATTGATAGCTCCTTGATGCAAGTAGCATTGCCTTTTAGATTTCCAAACTAATTTGTTGTATTAGATACTCCTTTTTCCGTGCAATTTCAACTCATTCACAAACGAATGCGTACAAACCATGCACCCATAGTCTCTACACTTAGCAGGTAGAAGATGTAGTATTTACTTATTTCCCTATAATGATGAATCTTTTTTTTTTGCTTGCTCAGCAACTAGACCAGTGTTTTGCAAGAAATACGAAGCAGTCAAAGTATTCCCGCAAGTTCCATCCCAAACCAAGCATCTTCCTGTAGACCAGGAAATTAAACTTACGTCATCGGACCGTTTCCAGTCATCTCTAAAATTTTCAAAAGATTCCAACCTGCTTAAACTAAAGCTTGTTTCACAATTTCTTTTTTAAAAAACCAAAAAAAACAAAATGGTGAGCAATATCAAACAAATTTTGTATGGTACCATTTAGTTACTTCTTACACTGTAATAAATTATAATTTAATTGATTCATCTTACATTACTTATTTGGTACTTACATATCACTATAATTTACTATAAAAAGTCCGGATACATTATAATTTTAACCCTACAGTGGTCGCAAGCAGACTCTCGCTTTGGAGATCATTGGTATTTACGACTGCAAGTGCAATGCGCGCTGCCTCCGTGCTCATGCCTTAGTACCTTCTAAGAATACGTTCCTTAGAAATTAGTGTTAGTTCTACTTTAGATAAGTAAACACATTTTGAATAATTCTACTTTTTGGAGTAAGGGTCTGTAGCGACTACTGCCGTCATAAAATCATTCTGTTTTTAGTTACTGAATCTGGAGGTAAGTTTTACGTTATTTTTATTGTGTAACAAATATTGGAGTATTTTTAAAGTGTATATAAGTTTTTGTATATTAACGGTTTATAATAGTCGTCTAAATCAGTCAACATTTTTAAAAATAATTGTTCAAAGAATGGAAATCTAACCTGCAGCGTCTATTTATAACATCTA